>BMAW01058244.1:1542488-1583307 GCA_019974015.1 Nephila pilipes | reverse complement strand
TATATATATATATACTATATATATATACTATATATATATATATATATTATATATATATATAAATAATACACATATATACATACACGTACAGAGGTATTGGTAAGATTTAATTATTACTGACAAATAAACGAGACATTTGGATAAAACTTATTGTACATATTTACATATCAATAGACCCTTATGCAGATAAAGTTGTAACTACTAATGGTGGCCGCGTTAGCCTAGTGTCGTAGCAACGGATTCGCGGCCGGTGGTTTTCGTCAAATCGTGGGTTCGAGTCGTAATGCCACTAAGACCCGCCGTGTAGCCAGAGCTGATGCACACTAAATCTGTCGATGCTCAAAGTCCTCCCGTAACGTAGTGTGGAAGGTGGTAGAGGGAGGTGCCAGCTCAGGTGCCGTCCGCCAATACCCAAGTGATGCTTCTAGTGCGACGTTGAAAAACCAAACAGTTGGTATAGATGTCTATTTGTTTGATTTCAGGAAGTCGGACATTGATGGTATGGAGAAAATAAAAATTCAATCTGAGTTATACTATGCCATCCTTCGAAAGGTTAAGAAACGCTAGAGGAAATAGGTACATAAGAATCAATTAATATGCACAACAATATTTTTCTGAATATCTCGGTTATTTTTTAGTAACTTAAACCTTAACTGGAACCACTCGTGTGTGTATATATATACCAAATGCACTCCAGATATATAAATTAGGAAACGAGATTTACTATGAAATATAAAACCGTGTAAAATGTATATGGAAAATTTGTAACTTTGAAAAACGAAAACTTCAAATAAAATTATCAAAAGTACTTTTTGACATTTTTCGGTTTTGTAGAATTGTACGGCTCTTTTCTTTCTTGAATGATTCAAACTAGTTGATCGCATTTGCGTGACTAGATTCTAGTGTCAAATGCCACGTGTTTGAACCTCGTTGCCATCACGAGAAAAAGCGTGTAGTTACCAGGTCTCCTGAAAGGTCTTTATGCTTATATCTGTGCGTTTTTTAAAATACTTATTCTGTTTCCATTCAAGTGTTAATCAATGTGTTACTGCAATCATGAAAATAATTTACATCCGTTTTTCAATGAATTTTAGAGCAGATTCCCAAACTAATTAGGTACAAGTATCTCATAAAGTGTAACCGTGCAGTAATAACATTTCGAGCTACTAAGGTTTTACATGTCTAAATGGACTAGACCTTAATTACTTCTGGGAGTATCTGCAAGAAATATGCAAATGGTGTATTGGAGTAAAAAAAAAAAAAAAAAAAACGTTATTTAAACACACACAAAATTACGAAATATTTAACTGATACTTTATCACCTCCTAATGTCCTGTAAGTGATTTGACATTGATAAAAAAAATAAAATAAAATGCTCTTGTTGGAGGAGGGGGTGGATTTGACGAGGAATACAAGAAAGTGCTTCTGTGGCACATTATCTCCAGCGTTCTCTGTCTACCGGAAGATAACGCTAACAATATTCCATTTACCCAAATCAGGGAGGACCTCCCTATCTCTGTGCATTCCCCAGACGGGGGCAACAAAGCCCGGTGGCCGCAGGCGACTCGATAAGAGAGGGAGGGGGGTCGACCAGAAGTTCTTCTCCATGGGATGGAAAAGCCGTTCCAAACAGGAAATCGTTCGCTCGTATCCGACTTTTGGAACGGATGGAAGCACGACATTGGGTTGGGAGTTACCCAGGAGACGCTCTTTAGCGTCTCGCTCGGCTTACGCCAAAAAGTTTTGAAGCCAATTTTCCTTCAACTATTGCGCTTCATTTATTTCAAGCCACAATTTAAACAGTACTTTGAATGATTGTAATCGCTTATTCAAAATATGAGTTAATTACTGAAAATAAAATTAAATGATATAGTCATATTGCATAAAACTTACAAACTATTAACAATTGTCTCTGTTCCTAACGAGGAAATTTTCATATGGTGAGAATAATTAAGTCTGGATAGAGGTCAGTGATCGCAGATATAACCCAGCCTGCACTTGCAATTAAATTTATATGCTAACTATTGCTCATATAAGCATTTAGAAGACTCTTGTACTGTTTATAAGCGAGAAATATAAAGACCTAGTCTAAGGGATTGACATTGCGAATGGAAGATTTAATAACTAGTAAAATGAATTATTCAAAAGTGATAAGCACAACTGTGCATTTGTTACTTTTTTTTTTTTTTTTTTCAGTTTGCAGCCAATCATCGATCTAACAGTCAAATGTTTGTAATAACTGTCAGAAATAATGTGATGTTCCACATCAAAATATACTAAGATCATTTGGATGATGGAGATACCGACTAAAAAGATAAAACCATTCGGAATCTTCACTCCAATACATGTTAAGTTAAACGCGGATGACAATAGCCTGTAGCTATCACTACTCGCAACAAGGCTGTTTGTGGAGAGCACATTTTTAACATCTATGCCAAAAGTACAAACTTTTTTTAACAACTTCACTGTGTGTGTGTTTCTTTAATTGAAATATACTATCTTCTCTTAAGTTACGCTAATTTGTTTGAAATAAACGAAAGCAATATAAAAATATACTCTTTTTTAATTCGTAATATTTTAGTCGAATGACTAGTAACATAGTAATACTTATTTATGAATCTGGGATCAAGAAATATTACAACTTAAATCATAACATATATAAGCAATTATCATATATAACGACGCAACATCTCGAATGAATCCTAACATCAACTTTCTCACTGCAAACTAGATTAGAAAGTCATATGATTCCAAATACGCTGTAAACAACACTATAAATTACACGATCTTCAATTCAATAACAGATAAACTTATAACTAAATTCTTTTTTTTTAATAAATTCTAAACTAATATTGCTCTGTGATGTTTCCTATATTCTTAATCTAATGTGTACAAAAGAGAGCAGTGGTTCTCAAACTATCTCCTTAAAGAACCTCTTCGTTATCACACTTTTTCTAATATACCCGCAAGTTATGATAAAAATTGCACCTTTTGCAAAAATTTGAAGCAATTCTTTTGGATACTAAGAATATGTGCACCACAGTTGTGAAAATTGCTACATTAGAAAATTTGACGATTCCTTTGGCGACACCAGCTCTGGCAACCCTCTTCTCGCCGCAAAGAAACTGAAATTCTCTCCTCATCTGGTGGATGGCGAGGAAGTGATTTCCGTCGTCCCCTGCGGCCGATGGAGGATGTCGATCTAATGGGCCGTGCACCCTCTCCCCGCCCAAAGAAAGAACGATAACCATTTCATATTTTAAACATGCACACACCATCCCTCTGTGCAAGGCATTCGATAATCCATTCTGATGGTGGATTCGATTTGGAGAAAATTGGATGGATTCCCATTGAATTGCGTAGTTCAATCTCTAGTAGTACGCACTCCCACCAAAGATGAGAATGTGCAGTTGAAACGGCAACACAACCTTCCTTAAAGGATTAGAGTAACAACACGTTGCTCTAGAATGTTGCCGCAAATGCTTCGATATACTTTGAAGTGATCGAGGGATAAGATTTTTCCTATGGTTCAATTTTTTAATTGATTGGTACATTGACCAATGCAATAAAGTATGCTCAAGCAATTTCAAAAAATATAATTGAAATAATTTCAAACAGAGAACCTTTTATCTGTGCTATGTTTTGAATTTGTAGACATTAGTGGTTAACTATTATTATTATACCCAAGGGAATATCGCTCACCATCAAGGGTTTGGAACGCTCGCTACCTGAAGTCCTAAAAAGAGAAAAGAAAAAAAAAAAACCATATATTTAATTAAGCATATAAATCTCATTTAAATACATAAGATCTTAATAATTTGCCCTGAATATTCGTAAGATTAACAAAAGCAATTTGGATAGTTTTGACAGTTTATCCAAGAATCAGTTATACATTCAAATAAGCATTTTAATAAAAATGTAGTAAGCAATTCAATATTATCTCTTACTTCAAATTGAAAGTTTAAAAAATGCATGAGAAATAATTAAATTAAGATGTTTTTGCATTTCATTAGTTGAATTGAGTAGCAAGTACCAGAAGAAACACTGCAGTAAAATGAAACGTAACGTCTCAAATTAAAGGCGAAGAGGAAAGAAGCTGGGCCCATCTACAAACTAATCGGTACTTCTGGAAGCGTGCATTATGAAATACCCTTCTTATAAAACTTCATTTATTGAAAGAATAATAAGTTGATACCGAAAACATGGCATGTCAAAATATCTGCGGTGAAACTTTGACGCAAATTGCATCTTTTGCGAAAAGTTTCATCAATAAATAAAGAATAATCCCATTCAACTACAAAATCAGGAAACGTTTCTATTTAAAAAAAAGATGTATAAAATAATGATATTCCTTGAACTCATGGCCCCTTCTCACACATATACACACACTCTCCCCTTCCTAACCATATGAAGTATATTTTCAATTGCGCTTAAGATAATTACATTTTATACAAATTGTGTCTTTTTACAAGGTTTTAAAGTGTGTAAATAAATCATTATTCAGGAAAAAAAATTACCATTCTTAAAGATATTACTAGTTCAATAAATGCCAGGAAACTGATAACGATGCTTGATATACATGACAAAATTACTATCCTTTATTATTTAACAGAGCGAAAATATTTTCAGAGAACATTTTGTTGGCAGTTAAAATTTAACAACAGTATAACAAACACTAATATAACAATAATCAAACAGTATAACAATAATAATAACAATAATTAACAGCAATAATTACAACAATAACTAACTGTATCACAATAATAAAACATTTTTAAGTTGCATAATTGCTCAGAATTACTATCCAAAGAAATTAGCCGCAATAAATTATAATAAAACCAAAAATCTTTTTAATAATATATGATTCTCTTCTCCTAAATGTATATTACTCAACCCCCACCGTCCTTAAATCAATCCAACATAAAAAAAAAATGACATTTTTTACTGTAACGAACCAGTGGGGACAAAGGCACAAAACACAATCAAAAGTAAGCCCTCACTAAATAATTAAGCACTATAGATTTACTTTTCTGAACCAACCCTAACTATTGTACGCAAGGAAGGAACCACAAGCAAATCGTTAACATGCAGTTCCCCCAAGAAGGAGGAGCAACAATGGATTGCCCTTCCCGTATATCTGGATTGACAGGGAGCTGTCAGCCAATAGAATTATGGCCCATCCGAGGGACAGAATAATGGCATCCCCCACCTATTATCGTTAGAGACGCCTTTGGAAGGTGAAGGCCGCTGATTTGTGGGGTGGTTGTTGCACAAAGGCCTAAACTGTAATTAGAAAGCTGCAAGGGATTTTCATGTGTTAGCGGAATAACTTCTGGTCACTGCTAAATTGTAATGGTTCCTGAGGTTAAAAAGAAACAGAACGGTCTTAAAAAATTTGGTCATTTTGACATGCCTTGAGAATTTATGTGAGAACGAAAAAAATTCTAGGAACAGGGATTATTAGGTAAAGAAAGGCTTGCACGTTTCGGATTGGAAAATGGTAGCAAGGAGGGATGAACATGGAATACGGTCGTCTGACACAAAATACTAACACGGTATGAAATAGTGGGAGATAAAGCTATTACTACGCAAAGATATTTCACCAATTATTGGTTGTACTAAGCAAAGAGCTTTACAAGATAAAAACAGTGATGCAAAATGAAGGCAAAAATTTGAAATTTTTCTTATTCTGAAAGTGACAATATTTCATAAGAAAATAAATCTTTAAAAAAGGTGGTGTATGTATTCACAGTTTTTTTTCTTTTCATTTTCTATTCTGCATTATATATTTCCATCACTATATGCCATGTTCCAACTCATTATTTTCACTGTTATATATCAGTAAATTGATTCATTTAACGACCTTCTTTAAGAATTTTTTCGTCTTTTGGCAATATCATTTTAAAAAAAAGAATTTAATAACTTCTATCTTGTATATTGAGTATTGAATATCACGAATGGGAAATGATATTTTTTTGTCACGATTCTAATTAAAATTTAGGAGGTAAAGAAACCTGGACAGTAATTTATAGACATCCAGTAGATATGCCACTGTATATACATAAGACAGACAGTTAAGTCAAAATATAATATTCATTACGAAGCGCTTTTATATTCGAATAAGTGGTCTGATATTGGGTCTTATTCTTTAACAATACGTGAAGAGAGTCTTAAAATTTTACCTAGAAATTGTAAGAGCCCTCTTACTTTAAATGCATATATTTCTCAATCATTGTCGAATTATACTTGCTAATGTACGTATTCAAATCAACCACTTTTCGCGCTGTTGTTCCACCGTCTCCGTAAACTTCGAGATAGAATAAATATATATTCGGTTCTAAGAGGGAAAAAAATAAATTTCACCCCCAAGAGGGCAAAAAGAAGAATGAAACCACGTTTAATATAATTCTTTCGTTCCTACCAGTTTTACTTATTCCAGTGTCTGGATATTTGAAAAGCTTTGGGAACTGCGAATTCAACGTCTTTACGACAGCGCAAAGCTTATTTGGGAACTTTTTGCATAGAAATCGACTGATTACGGACCCTTCTCAGGTTGTGCTTGCATCGCAATGCAATCTCATCAATACCCCATGCAACACAAAGAGAGAGATATGTTTGGGTTTTTTACATCTTTCACTCGCTTCCAAACTAAACAGGGGGACATGGTGAAATTTAAAACTTGTTCGAATGGTGCCATAAATAGAACTTTCGTCCATAATAAAAATGTAACGGGTAACAAGGTCACAGAAACATTAAAACTTTTTAAACTTCGCGTTCTCATGATATTGCCTATTGTTTCTCCAATTCTCTATGTGATTCTCCGATGTGAGAATTTGATCAATACAACGTTTAAAAATTCAATTTTTTTTATATTGTAAGCCAACACCTACATAAGTATACAGATAACCTAATATTAAAATATGAATGGTATATGATTAACTTAAATCAAGTTAAAAAAAATATTGTTCAGAAACTTTTTTCTGGCTAGAAATAATTTCATAGTTTATTTTATATTTGATTCGCTTATGTTATGAAATTCATCTTCTGATCCGAACTTTCCACAATGAAGTTCCTACAAAAGAGAAATAACAATTATTTTCTAAGGTACAATACTCCTCTTGGGCATTATTACACCGGCAGACAAACCTTACAGGTGGTTTTTTTTTTTTTTTTTTTTTTTTTTTGTTAATACCAGTAACTCAATGGAATAATGTAAGCTATCGATACAAAACAGCAATTTGTTTTTTTTTTATATATAATTTTGGCCTTCTCGTGCGTTTACAGGCGTGAATTGTACTCAGTTTTACATAATAAAACTGTTTTGTTTCAGTGCGCAATTTTTAATAATTTTTCAGAATTCCGATGTTTTCGGCAATCTGACGGTTCTTTGGTCCGATATCTGCCGGATCATCGAGAAAATTCTGCATTTATCTTAATCAAGTTTCAGTTCTGTATAAATGTTATGCATTTAGGGAGACCACAGAAAATGCTTTCATCTGTTTTCTGTATTTTCTAGCTAGCAAGATTGTAAAAGTACAATTCAAAAATTGACTGAGTATATAATTTCTGCGTATATTTGTTGTGGTTATTGAGAGAAGAGCAATACACATTTAAAATCTTTCCACATAAATCTATTTAAGGCCTCACATTATGCAGATCCAGAATTCAATAACAATAATGATAGAAATAACAATGATTTTAAGTAACTGTAATCAAATAGGAAAAAGACCAGAAGACAATTATATATAGGAAAATACTAATGCTTTTTTAGATGACACCACCAACTAAACAAATATAAGTGAGAATATTATCCTAAATATGAGCGATATAATAAAAGTATTAAGAAGTATTTTACGCAATAGATAGAATGTTCAATGGGGAAAATAGTGATTAAACTAAGAAACAATTTTTAGCAGAAAGGAATGAGAACACAAGAATTGATTTTGAGCTTTTAGTGAAAAATCAACAAAAACAAACATTTTCCAAAGAATATATAAAGAATAAGAACCAATTAATATACAAAATTCCAGAAATATTTATTTAGTAATCAAGATAGTATCAAATTTATAGTAAAAAATTCAAACATTTTTTGCATGTATATTGAAAAATTTATCAAAATTACAAAATAATTTAACTTAATGGTTGAAAAGAATAATTTTAAACAAATTTTGAAAATTTATGCAATATTAGGATCTCATTAAATAAATTACTAGTATTAAGGAACCGCCACATAAAGAATGTTTATGTATTTACAATCGAAAACCCTGAGTTAGAATGTATATGATTGTAATAAGTCAGAGCAAGATTTTCTTGTATACTTCAGTTTCTACTTACTTATGGCGTCTGCCTTTAATTGTCAACTCCACAGACATCTAACAGTCTAGTCAAATGGTCAATAAGTTTGAATATCCAGATTCAACTCCCATCATTCTGATCAGGGATCACTTCTAACCACTTTCAAAACAGACGATTAATTTAAATAATTCACACCGTTTTACTAACATGTATCACCTTGTCGTTATTCTCTGTCACCCTTCTCTCTTTTTTTTCCATTCTATTTTGTTTATAAAACCACTATCCCTAATCCATTACACTTATTATTTTCACCTTATTTACGTAATCACGTTTTATTCGGTTAGCAAGAAGATGTAAATGAATGCAATTCAAATTAAAAAGAGTCCCCAAAGTTATTGAAGAGAAAACCACGAATATCCAACCGTCAGATACTTACTCATGGATATTCAAAGGTTGTTAAAACTTAAATGAAACTGAATCAATACTGAATCTATTGAATATATGTAATTGAATCCATAATCTAATCTGTATGAATATAATTGTTATTAACACTCCCTAAATACAAAGGGATACCATAAAGCTTTATTTATTACTAATAACCATTAGACATCTTGATAACATTTATTCTGCATATTAATTGATCCGTATGCACACAATGCAATTCACACCCATTTATTTGTCAGGTTTCAGAAGATGGTAGATTAAAGCAACCTACAGTATCGAAAATTTTTAATTATTATTGCGGGCTATCGTAAAGTTTTAATTCGTTATTAAAATAATCGAGAGAAAAAAAAATGATTTCTGTTCATTATTCTTCTTCACATAGTAACATAATTTCTTCACATCCTAACTTCTACATTTCCCCCTGCGTATCTTGACATTTCGGAGGCAGCCAATGTAGAACTCAGCATATCTTCTCCATACTGTGACTTCTCCATACTTCAATGTATGGCTTCCTGAAACCAAACAAATCAATATGAGTTGCTGTCATTTACAAAATCATGTACGTAAGGATTAATTAATATGCAGGATAAATTTTATTGATATATCTCGGTTATTTCTGAGTAATAATTATAAAATTTTTTGACACCTCCTCGTAAAACATTTCCGCGCGCGACTCCCTATTTCTATCTAACAGATTTCACAGTTAAATTATATTTATACAAAATTATGGAATTCATATTCGCTGAAATTTACAAGCATTTAGGTCTTGCATATGAAAATGGAAAACTCAGTAAAGATATTCAAACTATTTTAAAATTTGAAGTAAAGTTAAAGGATTGGGTAAACCAGAACAAGTACATTAACACTATCGGAAATGCAATGTTTGACCACGCATTTAAATGTAGCATAAAATATATTATATAGAAGTAGTATCATTGCAGATAATTATGATGGCGAACGTTCGTAATAAGTGCTCTCTATAGAATACTCTTATGGATTAATTAAAACGTTGTAAAATATATTGAACATGACTTGAAATGTCTTATTAATTGTAATTTTCGTATCATCTCACATTTTTAATTAAAGAAAAAGAGTATAATTTTTCGTAGTCTCATAAATTTCGGTTATCAAAATGCTCATTTTGATTGCGATTGTCAAAGGCGATAGTGTGTAGTTGCAGTGCTCCTGTGCCATTACAGAATTTATCCCCTTCTCGTCATAAATAAGTTTTAAGAACTATCATAATTGATTTTAGTATTACATTATTACTATTGGCAGCGAACCAAAGACTCATATTTTTGAACGTGTTGTAAAATCGTGGTGAGCATTTCTTATAGAAGGGATAGATAGTCAACACCGAAAACATACAGGATCAATTAAAGGGGGGAGGGGATGTTTCCTTTAATGTTCAATAATTCTGAAACAGGAAAACGTATAAACTTACGGTAAACACCTGAAGGGGTAGGCTCACATGAAAACAACTGGGAAGAATATTATTTTATAAAAAGTCTATCCTAAAAGATGGTTAGCAAAAGAATGTATGACAATTTTGGAGACAAAGGACGCGCTAACTCTATCCAAAATTGATTTTTCAGTAATGGATATAGTTGTTATTGTACAGGTTGAAGTATTTGGTCTAAACTTTTGTAGTAATAAGATAGTTGTACGATTTCCCCAAATTGTTATTTATTTATTTTTATTTTGCTGAATATTTACTTTAACGCACTGATAAGGCATTAGGTATTAAAGACAAATTTAATGGAATTATCTTAAAAATCTCCAGTTATTTTGGATTATAAGATTCAAAAGAAATTTTGCTTCTGTTGAATTTTAATAAACTGTCTTGGTTATAAAAAATTAATACATTAAAACCTCGACTTAAAAACGTTACCCTGGAGGAAGTTTTTTTTTTTATCTTAAAAAAATAAATAATGGTTCAATAATTTCACCGCATTTTAAGTCTTAAAATAACTTCTTTATGATGCGGCGACTCTCTTCAACAGCTACACTAAAAATTAAATGCCTGAATAACTAGTTTCTTTTGAGACGTCTCTTTTAACCAAGTTGGTAAGAGCGCAACAAAAAGTGAAGAAATTTTCTTCGGACTTACGCAGCATGATCCGAAACGCCACCTGCTCTTTAAATTCAACCAACTGCCCTTTCCTTCCACGGGAGAGAAAAATCATCTAACCCCGAAGAGGTTATCCAGGACTTGAACTCTAGACGGCCACACAGCCGATAACTACTGGTTGCATGTGCCCTCGAAACAAAACACTTGCCTCTGTGTCTAAGACAACCACACATGATTAATGGTACGGCGCACGTGTCGACGATACACGACACTCATCTAGAGACTGCTGATGACTGAAATGGAAACTGTTCAAAGCAAATCTCAAAACAGCAGGAAGGGGGTGTATTTCAAATATAGCAATGGCTGGAAAGCATTTTTTTCTACAAATATCAATTTCATTGTTTCTCTTCTAATCATCACGATCATACTGGAGGGGGAGTTTGCAGTAGTCTTCTTCAACAATAACATCAGAAGTTGAAACGCCTTAATAACTAGCCCAGGAGAGACGTCTTTTCTTAGTCTGGTTGGTAAAGGCGCGATAAAAATCGACAGGTCAACTTCCTTCCTCGGACCCAATGGACCAGTGTTCAAAACAGCCGCCGACAATCCAAGATCAATAGTTGTCCACCCTGTCCTCGAGGTCAGAAAAACACCCACCGCAAAAACCTTAAGAAACAAATACAAAGAGTAAATATTATGTATTTTTCCCACCATGTAACTATAATTGTAAGTTGATAGATTTAATTTGGTCCTTTATGTATGCGCTTAAAAACCCGTTTGAATGAAAATAGTACACACACACACATATATATATATATATATATATATACACACACATACACGTGGAGTGTTATACTTGAAAAATACTAATTTTTTTTTTCTTAAGGTGCTGCAATTGTGTTTCTAGCTTATTTTGACTTTCTATGTGTTTAAATTTTAAATTTAAATTTTTGGATTTCAGAATTTTTAAATTTAAATTTCTGGTGCTATAACAATTTTTTATTAATATAATTTTATTAATATTAATTTATTTATAACCATTTTTTTTTTGTACAAGAGGCTTATAATTCTAGAATAGCCCAACTTAACAACATAAAGCCTCTGTTCTAGTGTTATTCATTTTATTCTCTATTATTGTCTTTTCAAAAAAAATTTGTTTTTTAAACTTTTCAAATTTCATATTTTTTAATTTCTTGATATTTTGTTTATTTTATCTATTTTACCACTATGAATTTCGATTTGTATTTTTGCTTACAGTTATGTACATAATATATATTTTTCACATTATGCACAATTCTTATAACTCGGGTGAGTGAAAACAGAGTTTGAAAAATATAAATCTGCCTATTACTTCCTGTTAGTCAAAACGGAACTCAGTCGAAATTCAAGGACATCCAGTATTTGAATAAAAAATCTACCAATAACAATCACCTAAATTATTTCCATAAATTTAAGAGTTAAGCGGATCAAAACTCTCTCATATGTGTCCACATAAAGCTCTAAGACTGAGATAACAAATACCTCTCGTTTTACAGGAAACAAATTGGAAGCCAAGACAAAATTCACTCTTAAGAAAAGCTTCTAAATTCTGCGACGACCCCTTCTGGATCCACGTGCTCCCTTTTCGAATTTAAATCCTTCCAGCGCAAAAGGGTTAGAAGGGTAACGGGGGAATGTTGTCCTAGATACCTTCCCTCTCTCTCCACACTGCTAGGAATTTAATTAATGCAGTCCCCCCCCCCCTGAGCTTAATGGACGTGCCCGGCAGTTAGAAGGATTACAGTAGATGCCGTTATTTTAATAGAAAGAAAAGACGCGAGGCGTTGAAGAATGTGCGAACACGACCCTTCCACTACTCCCCCGAGAAGAGAGGGGGAGGCCATTTTGATTCATCCACCATTGTTCGTCTGAGTCCAATGAATAAAACATGAGGGGGTCCTTGAATCTCCCTCCCTTCATCAGCGCATTTCGTTCGTACCAGAGACAATCGGGATTTCGTAGAACAAGGAATTTTTCGCAAATCTCGTATTTTGAAGGAATTTATATATCTTTGCAATGTTTTATAAAATTAGTATAATTTTAGAATTAAATATAAATTTAAGGTTTAAATCTTCAAAAAAAAAAAAAAAAAAAAATTTATGGTTAAATTTTAAAAAAAAAAAAAAAAAAATAGTGCATGGTATATTTTATGAAAATCATCTAAAAATTTCATGAAATTCATCAAATAATTTAATAGTACCTATTATTATTTATCACGCAATTTTGGAAATGAAACTTTGTTCTACTCCTTACAGTTTTAGAATTAATTCAGTCGTAAAGTTACAAGAAAAATTTCCTTCGTTCCATATTTTATTACAATGATCATAAAGTCGTTGCAAAAGGTGCCTAATATCTTCATGCATTAATTAAAGTCACTTATTTATTATAAGAAGGATATCTTGATTTTTATTTAACATCCGTATCTATTCATGTTAATTTGTATTTTGAAAGCAGGGAGATTATAAATTAATTTTACTAAAAGCTTTTGAAAAATCAAATTAATATTTGGATAAAAATTAAATTTATAAAATGACTGTCTTTTTGAGCCATTCCCGGATTAAAGGGGGGAAAATTTAACTTCAGTCGGACATTTTTTTCAAAATTTTGACTTAACTAATATGGATGAAGTGATAACGCGTACCACAGTTCAAGAGACTTTTTTTAAACACAAAAACTACTGATTCAATCGTTTTCCAATGATAAAGGCTGAAGAAATTTAGAAGAATGTTTTTTATATGCAAGTAGGAATTTTAGAAATGAAAATATCAGTATAGAAAGTTGACTACAAATACAAGGCGTCGGAAGAATTACGGATCGGTACTTAATTCATCTTTGAAAGGTTAGGAAATTGGCCATTATAAAGATTATATCAAACGTTGCGATTGTATCTCATAATGGGATACAAGCGTAGTAATGTTCGAAAATATTAGACTTTGAATCGACAATTTTTTATTGTAATATAGCGCTAGATGTCATTTAGATGAAAATAAAAGTATTTATCAACACAAATTTTTATGATTTAACTAGATAAAAATGAAAATATTAGAAATTTAAGCGTTTGCTTATCAGAAAATTATTATTTGCCATTCGCTATTTTATTCATAACTTAAAAACGCTTCCTAAAAAGTGCAATATATGTTTATTACTGAGCCCCCCCCCCCAAAAAAAAAAACGAGATTAAAGAAGTGTGATAAAATAATCTATACTTAACTTTATGAATTATTATTGAAATTAAAGCTCTTTTAAAATTCAAAAAAGTACTGTAAATTCTGATTCTGTTCACTAACATTTGGCGAAACCAGACCGAATATAGTAAGCACATTTTAGGACCACGAAAATGCAAGAATATCGAGATAGAGATCGTTAATATATAGTTTTAATGGAGATACCAAATACATACACATATATATGTGTGTGTATATATTCTGAAGAAGAACCTAAATATCTCCGATGATGAAATAGTTCGTCACTCTGGCTACTACAAAATGAAACTCAATCATTTAACAGTAATTTAAGATTTTTGCATTGCTAAAAAACACAGCACAAAAAAAAAAGTGTGTGAAAGTAGAGGTTTATGAAGCAAGAGCCAATTCTAGATGCCTGTGATCTGGACTTTAAACACACAAATTGGTGGAGAAGAAAAAGAGCCAAAAATAGAGAAGGATCGTTGGGGTATCCCGGGGATGTGTCACTCGTATTTACCGAAAACAGCAAAACCCATGGGGAAAATGATCACTATTGTTCCTCGGTGTCATGATTCCCCTCAAGCCCCTAAGGGAAGCACAAGAGAAAATTTAATAGAGCGCAAGGATAATTAAAATGAGTTGTGACATGCTACTGTAGTTATGTGCTCGTGAGCACACAGCTTAGTGGTCAAGGTCGTGTGTTCGAGTACTGACGACACTAAGGACCATCGTGTAGCGGGGCTAATGCACATTAAATACATGTTGAGGCTTCAAGACCTTCCTAAAGCATGGTGTGGAAGTTTGAAAACAGAAAAGCTCCAGCTTGGGCCATACTCCTGTGTTGCTTCTCAGTGCGATGTTAATAAACAATGCAGTATATTTATTATATATCTATAATAGAAACTTATTACATAACTGTATTAGAAATTATTCGACAATTCAAGTTTTGATAAAAAAAAATTCATTCTGAGCTTTAAAATGAACTCTAATGTATTGTTCTCTTTTGAGTATACTAAATTAGATCTTCACATAGATATCGAAAATAACTTATATTGAACGAATAAGTTAATGGGAAGTGTTACCTTTTCTCTAATAAAAGTTCGAAAATCAGTTAGATATATTTCAATATCTTCAAAAACAGGTAAAAATTCCTAGAAATCTAAAGGGCCAGTTTGTTTGCGTACCTAGCGACTTCTCGGAAAGTTTGGGGTCACTCCTCCTACCTACAAGTCTATTGGTGGAATCGAATGGGGTGGGGGTTGAGATTACCCCAACCAGTTTCTTCTGAGACTAATTAGGACCGGGAGAATTGAAAAGCCGAGCTAAATGTGGCGCGAACACACACGTGACAGAGATGGACCGTGGGGTCACAAAGGAGCGACATTCGTCAACCGAATGTTGGCAAAGGCGGCGCTATTTCATCTCCGACATTCTTTCCACTTATTCATAAGGAGTTAATGAAGGTCATTGCGTAAAGGAGAAAAAAGATATACTGGGCGTTATTTATTCCTGCCACCTATGAGTTATTTCGGACAGTGGGCGGGTGGAAAAGAATTGAAAATATTCTGTGATGTCATTGCTTTGTGGTTAGCTGGTTCTTTTTTTCTGCTCGAAAAAAATATGTTAATTGGGAAATAAATGTTGACAATTAAATGAACTTAGTTTTAGATATCACCCGCATCGAGAATTTTCTTTTAAAGAATCATTGTCGTCGGAAACAAGAATTCTCTCGCGAGAAGTGTGCACTTTCCTGATAAATTCTTAGATAATGGGATTACATATTTACAGTACACTTTTAAATTTGTTAGAGCATATATGTTTCCATTATATATGAGTGTTTTTAATTACGAGTATACAGTAGTGGTCAACATATAAGTTTAATTTACGTTTTGTTTCTCTCCATAAAATAATTTGATGAATTTGAAAACAAAATTGATAGTGAATTATAAACTTACTGAGTGATAGTAATGATGGAAACGACATTGCACCTATCAAAAAAACGATGCAAACCTACTTGCTTGCTTTGCTTCATGATGCTCAATTTTAATATAATAATAGACTCATGAAAAGACAATTCAAATATCTCTTAAAAAGTATTCCCCCCTTTTTGATTTACTCTAAGGTGGGAGAAATTAAAGCATGTAGGTTCAATAATAGTCATATTAGATTCAAAAGGGGACGTGTTGTCGACAATTCAAAGATGCTAACTTATAACTTTGTGAACTTTTTCTCATTAACTTTTTTTTTAAAAAAAACTATACTAGTTCAAAAGAGCAAGTGATCCTGTGTTTAAAATCAATCAAGCAAATTAACGTTGAAAAAAAAATTTTTTTTAAAGTTCTATACAAAGTTTTGTAAAGAACAGATTTAGAACTCCCCAAGGTGTGCTTTTTTAAATTATTATTATTAAATTACTCAATTAAATATAAGAATTAAAGTAAACGATGAAATATCGACAATGTACAATAGTAAACTTTTCTTAAAGGAAAAGATAAATTATTAATGGCTAATGCAGTGCAACTGTTGAGGTTCTTCCCCCCCCCCCCTGCGATTGAAAATTAAAAAGAAATTTAGATAGAACAGTACAAAAAAAAATGTGCCCTTTGTTGTAAAAAAACGGAACGTTTTGGAAAACTGTAAAAAAACGGAATGAAAAAAATTAAGATAAAACAGTAAATTATCGTGAATATATAGAACAAATGACAATTTTCATTCTTGAAACGTTAGAGACTGCAATTTAAATCGAACAGTACAAAAATAAAGTGCCCTTTGTTGTTGTTTTGGAAAACTGTAAAAAAAAACGCAATGAAAAAAATTAAGATAAAACAGTAAATTATCATGAATATATAGAACAAAAGACAATTTTCATTCTTGAAACGTTAGAGACTGCAATTTAAATCGAACAGTACAAAAAAAAAGTGCCCTTTGTTGTTGTTTTGGAAAACTGTAAAAAAAAAAAACGCAAAGAAAAAAATTAAGATAAAACAGTAAATTATCATGAATATATAGAACAAATGACAATTTTCATTCTTGAAATGTTAGAGATAACAATTTAAATCGAATGAAAACAAGTCCATGATTCTTTATTGATGTGCATAAGTAACGTGAAGGATATTCTAGATTAAGAGCATCTGTGTCAGATGGGAACTCAAATTTCTTAAGACATTAACTTCCACTGCCTTAATTGGCAGATAATTAAAACAGAGGTGCATTTAACTTTGGAGCGTTAATAACTAATTTTAAAAGATTAAAGACTAATTTTAAAGTCCGTAACGAAGGAAATAAAAATGTTGATAAGAAACGCAGATGATTTATTGAAATTCTCACACTTTTTTCGGTAATGATACTCATCGAACGATTACTAAGCTGTATAAAACCACATTTTTGCGAAATGCGCTATGGTTTCAGCAACTTTAAAGCTCGTTTCTTTTACATTTGATTGGACAAAATTATTTTGAGAATACAACAGCAGAGAGAACTACGCAAACTTGCATGTGTAATTATTCAAAAATGTGGATCAACAACTGATTCTTCAAATCACTGTGGGCTCTTAAGGAATTCTTTTTAACAATTTTTATGTAATTCACGTGTGTGTTATTTATTTCGATTACTTGATATATCAAAATATAAATGAAAATAACAAAGCAGAATTGAATCATAAGACCAGATATATCTGAATCATTATAATACCTGAAAGAAAAACAGAAACACAAAGGTGACCAAAAAATTAAACATAATTGGTAATTGTATGGATAATGAAGGAGATCCCGGTCAGAATGTCGGGAAATGTGATATGCGAGTGAAAATAATAATAATAAACAATACTTTCTTTTATTAACCGAAGAAAAAGACAACTGGGCACAAAACGAGTTACCATTTCAGTGAAAAAGAAATGAAGTAAAGAGGTGAAAGTGATGCCGCAGTGTAATAAGATCTGTGGTCTCCTTTAACAGTAGGCACGCTGCACAATGACTTCCCATACTAACTGAGGCATTGTGGATGAGTTATTGGCTCAAAGAGTTTGAAACGTCACGGGGAGCTCTTTTCAGTTTTGGAACGGAGTTTGGTGGTTGCGGAAATTCTGCAAACTGTCTCCTAAGCATATTGCGCACATACTCAATAGGATACAAATCAAGTAAGCGTGTAGGTCACGGCATGCGTTACATACTTTCCGTTTCACAGAAATTGTAGATCAGGTTCACACGGTAACAAGGCGCGTTATCATCCACAAACATAAAATTGGAACCGACAGTATTTTTAAACAGGTTAACAACTCAACTTTTTAGCACTCACAGGTCCCATCTCAAAGATATGAATGACAGTTCGGCCTTCCAAAATTATGTCTACCAACATCATGACTCCCATCAATAGAAAGTCATATATTTCCTTGATGTGTCCCAGATGAAAGCGGATTCCACATCCTGGCCTTATCGTTAGCCGATGAGAATCAGTGTTCACACTAAAACGAGATTCGACAATGAAATGGCCCAATATTCCAAACTCCGATTTAAGTATGTGAGTTTATAAATTGATGTGAAGGGAATGTGAACGTAGCGGCTCAAAGCCTTGAGCCCTGTTACCAGACACCACAACTGTTCTTCTGACGTCGTGAAGTTATTGCCAATCTTGGGAATGGTTGTAACTCTTAGCCGACCTGATACTGGCAATTGGTTAACAACTGCAACACTTTGAAATATCTGCCTCAATGTTTAAATCACACTCTGAGGTATTTTTAGAATTCGGTGTGTGACCGTACGGTGTCGAGCATCCAGCGATTCTTCATTTCGCAAACATGTTCTTTATGATATTCGTTCTGCTTAATTGTTTTCAACGTTTCTTCGCATATGAATTGCACGAAATATATCTCAACTGCTTATGCCGAACTAGCTGGTGTATCCGCGATCCAACGTGAGCATGTGTTTTTCGCACGAAGACGTCCACTGAAATGTTATGCATAAAGACAAAATTGCACCTTCAACAGATGATTGATTATTCATAAAATTTTTTTAACAATATTTAATTACATTTTTTTCACGTTTTACGAATTATACTTACGAATTACACTTGCCTTTTTACAAGGCTCGCGTTGGGTGCAATTTTTTTTTTTTTTTTTAAAAACTCTTTCATTAAAATACAATCCACCAGCAGTGAAAATAAAGTATTAAATTAAAATGTATTCACGAATTAAAATATCTGGTTCCATCTATAAAAAATAAGGTCTGAAATTGTGCAACATTTTAAGATAGAAGTGTACTTTAACAATAATCGATATTTTATCCACACATACTAATATCTCGTCTGAATAAAACCATTTGCTGCATTATTTATTATGCTCATTATTTTCATATGTACTAATTTGTCAAATTAAAGACAGTTTTGGAACTTTGGCCTATATATTTTACATTAATTCATTAAACAGAAGGACTTGCTTTCATTAATGGCACTCCCGAACTACCACAAATCTTTCCAAGACAAACCTACAGCAGATACTTCCACATTTTAAGAAGCATGGCTGGTGACTTTGTCTTGATGCATTTCTCTCTCTGGAAGTCTGGAATATCTGTTGTATATAACGGACATAAAACATTATGAGAGATACTGGTGACAATCACAATGCCTTTAACTGAAATTTTATTTGCATTTTCGGAACTAGATATAGACATCCTTTCTTTGCCAATTCCAATAGTACATAGATCTTTTCTGTAGCTGTCATTTTGGTAAGCTTATGCTTTACTAAGATTAACAATTTATTTCCATTTAGCTAAATATTTTTCACATAGGATTCTACAAAACACCTTGCGTTTCTCGCAAAAGAGACGATGGTCATTACATTACTTACTTTCTTAGCTGAAAATCTCGATTAACTATTCCATTTATTTTTGTTACAGATGTTTGCAAATGTTTTGAATTGATAACTGCATCTGTGGATTTTTACTTTCTGACATTGAGCCGCCATTATAGAATAATAAATTTGGAAGTATCAAAAGATTATTTTAATTTTAAATAGCAAGCCTGGGATTTTTTCCAAAAATATTCTTATTTTTAAAATCCTTTGATAAAATCGTTCTAAAATTAGCAAACACCTCCAAGTTTTTATTATTTTTTATCGCGTCTTTATATCATACACCAACTTGGTAAAAAACCATTAATAACTTTTTGAGTTATAAAAATATTTCGCCGTCGTTCCTTCACCCCCTATTTACATTTAAATTCCTCTTTGTGTTTTAAAATTTAAAAGTTTTCGTAAATTTTAATTTGTATTGAAACAAAAAAAAATTCTATAAAAAAAAACATGACACATAGGAATTTGAATTACTTTATTTATAGGGAGGAGTATAAAAATGTTTTGAACGTTGCAGTACAATATTTTTCTGGTGGAAAACACGTTTTCGTGTAGTAAAATTTTGGAATAAATTGTCAAAGAACTATTTACGCATTTTTTCATTATTATACAAAACAATATAATTAACATGTATAAAATCCCGTGAACCATTTTTGACAAACAAGAAAAATGTCACACAACGGCAATTGAATTGGAAAAGATTAACTGCTGCTTTGACTGCGTTTGTACCACAAATTTTAATTTACACAAGTAGCCTATATGATTTTGTATTTTTATTGTAACAAGGTTTTATCTAACTTACTATGTTCAAATGTATGCTTTTTTCAGTTCAGAATTTGAATTCAACTTCCCTTTGTCTGATCTAGGTATCCCGAAGACACATGACTCGTGATTACCAAAAATAGTAAACCTTTGAGAAAGAAACTCACTGATCATTGAAGTGCATTGTGTTCACCACTCCTGCTCCTACCTAAAGAAGGTAAGCCCATGGGGGTACAGAGGCTTCAAAACTATTTACAACTTATTTCTGCGTCGGTGTATTTTCTCTTGTTAATATTTACTTCACATTAGATTCATTCGAAACAGCATACAACCTTTTCTTCTTTTTTAGAGTATTAATTTGAAATCTTATAGATGTATCGAGCTATTGGGTTGACGATGTTATCATTCCATAAAATTGCTTATTTTTCACTCAGAAATGTTTATATCACGCTTATCAGACTCTTTAATAACGGAATAAAAATATTTCTACTAGGAAGGCGCAAGACGCGCATCACTCAATTTGCTGTTTGCTTATATCCACCATTTAAAAAAAAAAAAAAATTTGAAAGTATTAGAAGATAATTTTAATTTCAAATAAACTATAAAACAAGGATTTTTTTTCTTCAAAAACGTTTGCATTTTCTAATCCTACATCAAAATTGTTCTAACATAAGTGTATATATAAATATATATAAAATCATGAATGCCTTTCTTTTAAATATTATTATTTCATTAAATTTCAAAACAGTCTAAGCCAAATTAAAGTTTAATTAATTATTTTATTATGAGAGAGGGAGAGAGAGAGAATTTCTACACGGCGGGAGATACAACTGCGCTCTTGGATAAACAGTACAAAAAGTTAGAAGAGGGCAGAAGAAAGAGAAAGTTCTCTTATTTAGTGTTTTATAGTAGGTATTTTTAAACTAGATCACGTGTGATGAATGGAGGGATTTTAGGCGTAGACAGTAGGAAATCTAGTAGGGATCATCTCTACAGGCCTGGAGCAGTGTGAACTGCAATCTAAGCGAATTTTTAAGAAGCGCGTGATTGCATTAATTAAGTTAAAAAGCAATGATATTAGGGAATAAGTATGAACGCTTTACTTTTAAATGGGAAAAATTAGGAAATTAAATTATTATTATGCAAATCTTTTTTTGAATTAAAGTTAAATCATTACATATATATATATATATATACATACATATATATACACACACACACATATATATATATATATATATATATACACACACACACACACATATATATATATATATATATATATATATATATATGAAGTGAAAACCTCTGTAAAGTGACGATGACGAATTTGGAGCTAATACCTCACTCACTCCACCATTATCGACAATTTCTGAGCCATCCAATTCTTTGACTTCTCTATATTACAATATACAATTTGCTTCACCTTTTTCTATATTTATTGAAGACATTTGATTCTAATTTCAGAAAAATTTATATTTCTTTCTTACAAAACAATTCTAGAAAATAAAACTCAATCTTTTTTTTACTTAGCCTCCTCCTCCGAATTCAATCTACTTCAAAAAGCTGTTCAGACAGGTCAAAGATTTAGACTCTCCTCCTCCCTTTCCTCGTATCTCGCCAAGCGCTATTTTTAATCTTTTACGCGGAATTCCCTGGAATTTTACTTTTAATATTTTTTTACTTTTTGAACACCCTTGAATTTTATATTCAAGAGGTAAAAAACCATATAATTCAGAAAGGAAAAACTTTCTTACTGTTTCATGTATTTTTACTATTTCTTTCTGTTTCTTTATGTAAATAAATCTTATTCTTATGCAAATTTGTTAATGAAAATATCCTTCGTTCCCCGCATGCACGCTGTTATAGGAATGTTTAACTTTCTTTCTATCATGTTAATGTTAAATTCTATCAAATTAAAATCCTTGTATTGTCTGTCATACATTGATCGTCGCGAAATTGAATTGGAGCATACAAGTAGGGTTCAGGTAGATAAAATATTAGGTGCACTGTCCGTGTTCACTCTTGAAAAGTTTCCCGTAACCTTTCAAAGTCTAAATTTGTTATTTCATTAGATTTCCATTTCATTAGATTGCTCCATTTAAAAGTTCTTCTTTTGAAATGTAATAAGATCAGAAATTCCTAGAAATAAGTATGAAATATATATTCTGAAAAAAAATATTCTGTTGTGTATTTCAGTAATTTCTCACTCTTTCATAGCAATATACAGTTGACCAAAAAGTATTAGAACACAGTGAAAATTGGAATTTTCAAGTTAATAAAATGAATCAGATGGAATAACACATTTTTATAAGACAGCATTCACAAGATATATAAGTAAAAATAGAATATTTAAATTAAACACAAAATTAGTGCTGCCAAAAAAGTATTAGTACAGAAAAAAGTAGTATGCAAATTACAGAGAACGGTGAAATCAACTCAACTTTCAAGGTCATCCTCCAAAGAACTTCAGTTACAGACACATGTTTATCTATTTTCAATTCATTTAAATCCTATTATGAGCAAATTTTCTTTCAATGCACCTAAAACAAAAGAGATTTCACCTGAGAAGAGGGAACAAGTCGTTTATCTGCATCATAGTGGCAAAACGTTTCATGAAATTTCAAATACTCATTGTGCTCAACTCATAATTTTATTAAACAGAAAAATGAGTCTCGTGAGGTAGATAATAAGCCGACATAAGCTGGGCACCAAGAAAACTGACTGTGAGAAACGACGACAACTGGTAAAAAATGCTGTGAAAATTCCATCAAGAAGTATTCAGATGCTAGCGCAGACATTGAATCAGCATCAAGAAAAACTGTTAACATCTTAGACAGATAGAAATTTTTTGTATGATGCAGGCATATAAGGAAAGGGAAAAAAATGAATTTCAGAAGCTAATAGGAAATAAACACCAATTAGATCTTGTCAAAAATACAAAGACAAACCATTAGATTTCTGGGAAAACGTCGTTTTTTCTTGCGAAAGCAAGTTTGAGATTTTCAAACCAAAATACGTTCTTACCGCATTAGAACATGAAAATATGTTGAAAAATGTGAAGCATAGCGGATGTAACGTTATGATTTCGAGCTGTATGGGTTACAACGAGTACAATTTTTGAGGAGAAAATAACAGCCTTGACATACATCGATGTGTTACGCCATACACTGAAAGACAATGCAAGGAAATTTGAATAAGAAAAGACTTCCAAGAAGACCAATATCCTAAGCATACTGCCATTGAAATCAAAGTGTAACTTCTCTATAATGCTCCCCCACAGATTTGTAATTCTACCACAGTCCCCAGACCTTAACCCAATTTAGCCTTTCTGGTATTTCATGAACGTACAAAAAAGAAAATGCTCAATAATCAGCAAATTTTGTCTAAGAGAAGCTTTAGAGAATTCATGGAACATCATATATCCAAATATGACAAAAGATTTGGTTGAATCCATGCCGAGACGTTTGAATGCGGTTATTGCAGCCAAATGATTGCATACGAAGTCTTGACTTTTAATTTAAAACTTCAGATATTTTATTTTATATTTGATGCAACATTCAGGCCTGATGTGCAAATACTTTTTTCGCAACAAAAATTTAATTATTTTTTTTTCATCTGAAAATAACTTTTTTATTTCAAATAGTTATTTGTTACAAAATATATTAGCTATGTAAAAATGTATAATACAAATTTACAATGCCGATTTTGTTATATTATCATTATATTATTACCTTAAAATCAATGAATTGTTCTAAAACTTATTTTGCCAACTGTATAAGAATTGAACGTCAGACTAGTACAAACCAAATTTGACTTTTACGCACAAATTTAGGGCTTTCCGAAACTCAAGACTTGAAGTAGTTTTGAAACTTGAACAACATCTTACGAGTATCATCATTTTTGTTTCCCGTCGTATAAAAAGGTGTTTACTTCTTACTTCGTACCTTGATGCAAGATATTTCGTTAATTAAGAATATATTTTTGTTTTATTGTTCATTGATTTGTTCAGTTTCATTAGTTAAGTACTTTCTGAAAAGACATCTCATTAATTAAATGAAAAAGAAATCCAATCTGAATACCGCGTTCAAAGGGATAATACAGTCTTTCCCTTGGCCCATAGTTTCCCAAGCTTTTTGCACCTTCTACTTGAAGTAAAGAAAGCAGTGATTCCCGTTCCCGTAATCAACAATGTAACACATCAATCAATAACTCCCGAGACTAACATTGAAAACAACATTTTTTTTGCAAATTTTTTTTTTATTCATCAACATAACACCTTTTGTTAATCACCTTTTAGGGTGATACAATCGTTCCAACGCTTTTCCAAATCTTTTTTTTTTCCCTTTTTTTTCAAAAAACAATTTTTTTTTCTTTTTCCGCAAGAAATCTTTTTTGTTGCGAGTAAATAGCGATAAACAGCTTTCTGAATCATCGACTCGTTGCTGTTTTTGTTCCATCGAAAGCAATCGCGGCACCCACTTGGAAAAAACCTTTTTCACTTCACTTCAAAAAACCTTTTTCAGTAAATACATTTCCATATGATATCTGTGTCATCTCAGCAATCTCACGGAGCTTCACTTTACGATCTTTCATTATAATTTTTGTCACTTCACTCACATTTTCCGGTGTAACGGCTTCCACAGGTCTACCCGAGCGTTCCGCGTCATTTGTGTCGGTACGACCACGTTTAAACTCGGCAAACCACCGACAAATCGTTGCTTTTGATGGACAAGAGTCCGGGTAACATTTTTCAATCCATTGTTTCACTTGCACGGTGTTTTTACCCATTAAAAAACAATGTTTTATCAGAACACGAAACTCGGTTTTTTCCATTTTTTAAACAAACTACAAAACGACTTTACTCCAACCTCGATAACTCAGCTGTTTCTGGTCCGATCGACTTAAAATTTTGACACGTTTCAAGCAAAGGTTAGTACTCTAGAAAGACCTGGTTACTGGTTTACTACGAGTGCCATCTCTGGGTTAGTCTCGGGAGTTATTGATTGATGTGTTAGTTGTGAGTTTCAAATGCATTTTATTCCATTCAATTAAAAGAAATAATTTAACTTTGAGAAGAAAAGAAGGAAATTTCAAAGGACTAGCATTATGATTGGATATCAGAGGAGGAGTGTCCTCAAGATCCTCAATTTTGTTATGAATTGTACTAATTTGTGAATATAAGCTTTGTTGAACGAGCCGGAACATATGCACATACTGTGATGTTCCACTTGGTACATAATACGCAAGTTGCGACTCGCCTGCACATAAAAAAAAGTATTAGAAACAGAGGTAAATATGTTCTAATAACTACTTTTTAATGCAGACTGATCTTGCATTGGAAACATTTAGAATTATTTGTTACAACATGCGCCCCATGATTTGTAATATTAATCAAGCTTTTCAGTACTTTCTTAAGTGAGGAGAGCGGCGATTGGTCCTGAACAACCTCTAAATTTCCTTAGACCAAAAACGTCCCTTTAGGAACACTTAAGTCTCACTGTAGCTGGGAACCACTGCTTTTAATAGTGATTCTAAAACCAGAACCTGAATTTCATGAAATAACTCCACATGGAAGAAATGGGGTTTCTTAGGGTTTGCATTCTTTGAAAACTGGAAAATATGTGGTTTGAAAAATATGAGTTGTCAGTGCGTGTGTTGTTTATTTAGTTTGTTTTCAGTCATTTTGTGATATCCTATTAATGCAATTACTTTTGTGAATTTATTTTCAAAACAGCAAGATTCCTCATTCGAAGTGAATACCCAGCCCTGAACACTTCAGCTTTGAGAACGTCATTTCAATTGCATTGTATTTTTATTTTAATAAGGTTCGTCTCTTCGACTGACAAAAGACTGCGCGCTGTGCAAAAATTAGATTTTGGCGCAAACGACGCGGGCATGTGCCTCAAATCATTCCTCTCGCGACAGGCATCCAAACCGAGATTAAATAGCCGCGTGCGCTGAAAAAGAAGAAAAGCGTGATTTATTAAATCGTGGAAGAGGAGAGCAGCCGAGATAAAAATGAATTAGAAACACATTGAAAAAGATCCATAAAAGACGGCGCAGCAAGAACTTCATTAAAAGTTGCTCTTGCCTTGAATGAAGGGAGCAAAAGAAGGAAAAAAAAAAGAAAGAAAAAAAAACTGAAAGGAGATTTATTCGTGTCGTGAGAGATGCCCCTTTTTCATTTTGGCTGGGCTCCGTTCTCGGAAAAGCCGATGAAGGAGCCAACAAGAGCTCTTTCCACCGGACTGGTTTCAGCATCCTGAGAAATAGGATCCGGACCCGCTTGACTCTTCAGATACAATCAGATGCGAATATAAAGTTGCACATGACATAGTGGATGTGTATATTCGAGACAGTCAAAGAAAAATGCGGTTTTAAGAAGACCCTTGTTTGCTTCTTCGTTGGAGAGGTGGTTGTTAAAACAAACAGGCAATGAATCATTTTCCTGCCAACGTTTCTATTTTGGGAGGAAACTGAACTTCTATAATGAAAAATACGGACAGCCGTACGCAAAGTGAGGCTACATAATGATTAGTGTGAACTGGTGTAATAATAATCTATCTACGCTACGCGTTGTTTATTTAAGAAAATCAAGAAGATGCTGAAAACTAAAATTATACACACATCGCGAATGACTTTCAAAATCTTGATAATAAGCTTTTCATGCTTCCGTCAGATTACACCTATTTTTGATCGAAGTTTGTTTATTAAAACATTTTTCGTGTGCTATTTCTGCCTAACATTTTCCATTGGCTTGGTGTGGAAATTAATAGAGATGCGCCAATTCAGATGTCGTCCACGTCTCTTGTCCGATATTCAGTTACAGAGGTCCCATTAATAAACAATCAATCTATCAAAAGAATTCTGCAAGACACATTTGAGCTACGGTTAGACAATGAGGCCAATACCAAGTAAACATTCAACTCCAGAAGTCCTGAAAACTAAAATTACAGCATCCTCAGTGCTACGGGTTGACAAATAATAGTATTTTTAAGTTACCCGGCAGTGCTCAAACTCAAAATACACAATAAAACCTGTACAAAGATACCTTCATCACCTCGAGAAATGGTGTACACACTGCATAATCGAAAATAAGGTGGTTAAGTCACAAGCCCTCACTTTTATAAAATTTTCATTTTTATAAAACACGGTGGGAATCTGGATTCGAATACGCGAGGCGTTCGAAACATTGGCGGTCGCGAACTCGCGATCATCACAGCTCGGCAGCCAATTTCTCTAGATAAGGGGTATTCAACCTTTTACACTTTGGGGAGCCCTTTCAGCGGACCATTTTCTTGAAGGAACATCTTGATCATAGAAAAGAAAAAAATAGAATATCAAAGTTTTAATCAATTGAAATTTACAAAATTATTACTGCATCTTTATTTTATAACAATATAATAATAAGATAATGAATGGAAAGATAGCTAATGGCGTTTTTTGGTTTCCTAAAATGTATTCTATCAACAATAAATAAAAGCAACAATATTTTATATAAGATATAACAAATTCATAAAAAGAAAAAAAATTAATGATTTGACTACGATTTCTTTTTATTGCAAAGTATTTTAACGTCAGGAATAATTGTTGTGAAATCTGCAACCTAAATGTCATCTTCATCATCCAATCTGTTTCTGTATTTTGTTTTTGTCACAGCGTACAAAGGAAAAGTTTTTTCGCATACATAGGTTGAAAGAAATGACATTAAATGTTTCACAGATTTTTAGGAAATATCAGGATATTTTATTCTAATGTCAATCCAAAAATGCATAATATCAACTTAACTAAATTTTAGTTTCATCTGAGTGTCGGTCGATATAATTTGAGATATATCGACTGAGCCGAAGCACGAAGACTAATATATGATCTAATGTGCCTCGATTAATGTATTTGAAGCACGTGACTTTTACGAAATTTAAGATTCACATCCCCAAAATATTTATTTATATTTATTTTTTATTACAAGCAAACTGCCTTTAAGAATTCGATCTTTTATAAAAATTAGAATTTTACTAAAATTTTGGATGCTTTGATTAAGCAAATAGTGATCATTTGAGGATCCCCTGTTGAAGTTTCAGGGAACCTTATGGTTCCGCGGTACCCAGTTTGAAGACCTCTGCTCTAACGTTGACCAACAACTTAAACGGTATTTCAATGGTTTACTAATTGATTGTTTTAATTTCACTACTAGATGCAAACACGAGAGCAAATGGCGGCAGATCGTGTAAATCTAAGCCACGAGCAAGTGGCAAATACAACATATGATTTGGTACCCACTCTCCAAACCTCCTTACCACACAAGTGAATTTT
Organism: Nephila pilipes; assembly: GCA_019974015.1. Taxonomy (NCBI): domain Eukaryota; kingdom Metazoa; phylum Arthropoda; class Arachnida; order Araneae; family Nephilidae; genus Nephila; species Nephila pilipes. The sequence continues at coordinate 1,554,353 of BMAW01058244.1, read as the reverse complement.
AAAATCATATACATTCAGATGGTTTTATACATATTATATTGATCATATTATATTTAATTTCATGAAGACGGATTTAAGGTGTATTATTTTCGCTATCTCAATATTGTTGGGAGCATGCTTCAGGTTACGAGTACAATCCGTACCGACGAGTACTGTGGTTCTTGAGCATGAATGAGTGACATGTTTCGAGACCTTCCCCCCTCTCCGCACATGGTGCACTACGGGTTGAATGAGTGACAGTTGGGACTTTTGGCGCAATAGTCAAACAATGTGTATCTGATCTAGACGTTTGAAAAAATGGAGTGGGGGAGGGAAATAATTTGAAAAATTGGAGAAGGGTCGAAAATAGAGAAGGATTGCTAGAGTATTCCGTAGGTCACCCATGTTAAGTAAACTTCATGGGAAAGAAAAAGATTATTAGAGTACCGCCGTCCTCTTCCATAATCCACTTCCAGGGACAACTCTTGAGTCCCTCTCCAACTATTACAAAATAACAAGGATGTCAGCAGAATAACCCGTGATGATAGACATTTTATTTATTGGGGGAATGGACAAGGTAGAACCAGTTGAGAAGGGATTGATCCCATGATCCATAATGAGAGAGCAACTTTCACCTGCTTCTGGTTTCTCCCCATTACGTACAGAAGGACAGATCCTTAGGGCCTCACATTTTGAGGATGACATCAACTGGATTTTGGTTGTTGAATATCTGGGTCTAAATATCGATAACACTCATATATAGGCCTGATATAAGTTATCTTTCAAATAAATTTCTTGAGGAAAATTCCATATCGCACATTGGTAAAAAATCTCTCCTTATTTTTTTGTCACTAGAAAATAAAATTCTTTTCTACAAGAAATTCTTCGCCTTGTTAACACTTTCGCAGTCCCAACCTACATGAAAAAAGTTCAAATAACACAGAATAAAAATTTAAAGACCTATGACTAATTCACATTGTTTTGTTAGAAATCATGTCATCCAAAACGTTTCTAGAAAGTTTTAACGTCATTTGCAAATCACACAAACCCAATCCTCAAAGCACAAACTTTATTTACTTATCCATAGTCTAAATTTAATTATCAATACAAAATGGATTTGGTTTGGTTTAATTAACGGCGCACTAAAAGCAACACGAGGGCTATTATAAAATGGGAAAATGTTTTTTAACACTGAAATCACTGATTCCCATAACATTTAAGCTTTGACAATTTTTTTCCCATCTTTTGAATATTCTCAAGTCTAACTCAATCAATCGAGAGTTTATAAAGATTTTTCTGCTTTTGGCAGCTTTTATTCTGATCTGCTAATTCTTTCTAATTTTTTAAGCATCTGTCCGCAATATTTTTTTGGAAAATTTTCTTAATTTTGTTTTCAATCATTCAATTTTCGGAGAAGCGTAAGCGTTTTTAATTGGAGCTGGTCAATTCATCTAATTTTCGTTCAGTTACCCGCCTTTTTCTATAAGGATTATTGTCTGATTAATGACTAAAAAATGTTAGACGTTGTAGATACAAAAGCTTAATTAATTTACAATATAAATTACCTTCGAAAGATACTTCACTAATTGAAGATGAAAGAAGAGACTTGCAGTTAAAATATTTTCTAGTATTTTACAATTCATTTGAAGCCATTCTTCAGATTTAAATTTTATCCTAATTTCTTCTTAAATTACTTATCCAGTGTTAAGAGAGAGAAGACGACAGAAAATGATTTCATTCATCCATATGAGTTTTCTGTATATAATACGATGACATACTTGACGTAACGAACGCTTCCGGTTGTATATTTTAGCACGACCCATAAGGTTTACTGTAAAGAGTTGAAACGTTTCTTAATTTTGAGCCACGGTCACACGATGAGGTCGACATCCGAGTTCATATTCCGGTTATGTTACTGAAAATTTTACAAGTACAATGGAAAAACAGAAAGTACTTAACTGAAAAACATTTATATTTACTATACTGCTTCCATAACAATTTCAAACATTTTATAAATATACGTCACTTTTCTTTTACTTGTGAAATGAGAAACACATTTTATAAATAAGAAGGAAATAGATGAATTTAAATTAAATGTAGTCGTATATATAATAGAATAAAACTGCTAATGAATAAGATAATGAAATCCGAATGCAATTATATATATATATATATATATATATATATATATATATATATATATGTGAAAAAAAATGCTAATTTAATGCCCTGCTAATTTATATATAAGCCATCGGTTCTCAATCTCTTTCAATCTGTACATTAATTGATAGGGTTGTCATTATTACAATTGACATTATTAGTAAAAACCTTCAACTAGTTTTTAAAATACTATTTAATCTTTTACGAAGAAGTTAAACAAGCTCTGTTGCTGCAAAATATCATACCTCTTTCCGAAAGGGGCGCATTCGTCACGGCAACGAGGTGAAAAATTGATTAACTTTACCATTCTGCCTTTGAACACAACCTCTCTTTCATTGAAAAGTTGATTGATAGGGATATCATTATTACAATTGACATTGTTAGTGAAAACCTTTAACCAGATTTTAAAATACTTTTTATTCTTTTAAAATTCTTTGTAAGCGAGGTGGACGATTTCTTTTTGTCTGCCCGCGTTTCACCGGTTGAGAACCACCGACCTAAGGCAAAGGTAGTCTTAAGCTAAAACGATGGTAAGAATTAAATGACGTCTAGAAATTATTTATTAGAGTTATCATGACTGAGCTGGAACTGATTTTTATATACATTGGAGCTAATAGCAAAACAGACCTATAGTTTCTTTCATGCCGATGCAAATGGTGTTTATTTTCAGTAGCATTTAAGTCAAACAAATCTTAATTTTATTTCTTGAAAGGACAACTAAAAAAGAATGTGCAATACATTCAAGTAGTATTTTATTCAAGCATATGCCACCAACGTTATGCTATTAGCAAAACCAGTCCAAATGAATCCAGATGCTACATATTGTGAAAAAAGCAATTCCAAACACAATTTAGTCCCAGAAACATCAAAGGCGCCGCCATTATTCCAACAGCGGATTGGCGAGCAGAAATGCCTACCAATCTCTGTTCCTTATCAGAGCCTGTCCGTCAAACAGGAAGCAAAAGTCAAGAAAACTCCTCGACGAAAGCCAGAGGAAGACGTATTCAGCCCTTTCGTTCTCCGCGACTGACGTAATTTAATGTACAGACTAAGCCATCCGTTTTAACAGATCGCCGAAAGCAATCTCAAGTTCTTTTGCGAATTTTTCGGTCTTGGGTAGTACTCGTGTTTTGTAAATAAGAATGATAGTGTTTCCAATCTTTGTTCAATTGATATATTTTTTACTCATTAACAAGTAAATTCAATTTTGAACTTTAACATTTACGTGACAAAAAACCGTGAAGGTTTGGGTTAAATTAGGTAACAGCAAAATCTCGTAAATTTGTCAGAAAACTGATTTTAAAAGGGTTAGTTAGCAAATGTGTGGTGTCTCAAAGAGGCCTGCGCGACCGATCTAGTCGAGTGGTCGCGAGTTCGTATCGGGCATTATTTCGGCCGAGTCTCATGGCACTAAACACCAATAATGTAACGCAGCTGAATTACATTAAATCTGCAGGGACTCGTTGTCTTCGAGTTTGGCTGATGTGAAAGTTTCAAGAATGGGGTGACAGCTCAGATATCGTCCTCGTCACTTGCAGTAAATTCAGTATTACTATGTCTGTTGCCAATAGCCTTAGCCCTGCTTCTGAATGCACATTAATAGACAATCAATCATGGAGATTTGCATTCCGGAAATGAAATAGTAATGGTTATTATTATATTCTGATCAGTAGAAAGTTCTATAAAAGGTATTCATTTAGTTTATTCCAATGATTGTAAACATTTCCGACTACTTCAAGTGCACTTTTGGGGAAATTAATTTAAATTTTATCTTCTGTCGCACTACAGAGGCACTCTCAACAAAAGACTTTGCGATTTTGAACCACGATGAAGTGACGAGGAAGAAACCTGAGTCAGTAGCCCCCCTCCTTTCTATTTTCACGCACCACATGAGGACTTTGACCATTATGGAGTCACTATTAGCTTGAAAAGAGTCCTGTTGACAATAGGGGTGTATCACCTAGTGAGGTCAGCGCCAAATTCAAACTCTACCATCAGGCCTAACCAACTGGAGAACTGGAATCGTGACTCATCTGAAAAAGCAACGTTTTTCCAATAATATTACCACCAACCGATATGTTCTCGAGCTCGAAGCAGTGACTCTGTAGTCAGTGGCGTGAAGTTAATAAAGGCACTCAAGATGGTCTTCTATTACATAATCCGTCAACACCAAATTTCGCATCACTGCCTTCATGAACACGACTGTTGTATGTTCCACAGGGATTCTTTTTTTATTTGGTTGCAGTTTTGCTTGTCTGGTAACACGGATTACTCTACACAGACGAACTTCGTTGTCCATGGCTGAAGGTAAATCTGAAATGATATATTCTCGGCGCACTCTTGACACTATGGATAGAGGCGTTTAGTTCAGATTTTTTTATTAACGTCGCACTAGAAGCAACACGAGGGCTATTGGCAGAGTACCCAAGGGGACTGAGCTCACCCAAAGGGTTTAGAGCTGCAGACCGGACCCCCGGGAAACAATCACCCCCGCACTCAGCATTTATTGACAAAATAACATAAGATTTACATAATTTTGAAATAAAGGTTAAACAAAATGTACAAGGTATTTGCACAACAAAAAATATACATGACAGAAACACAAGAAACAGTTGAAATTTTCTCACAGAAATAAGATACACAACAGGTTAAATAGCACAATACAAAAACGTCCACAAACTCGTAAACAAAAATTAAGTATTAGGCAAAAGTGGGAACACATATACAAGACATACAATTATAGCTACATGGTAAGGGATGATAAAAATATTGAGAAATATAATAAAAGTTTGAAAAAATTAATAAATTTGCTGGGTAATTTTACGAGCCGTAAGTATACAGGGCTATTTGCGACGGACCTCGTAATTTTGAACCATGGTCAAGTGACGAGGACGACACCTGAGCTGGCACCCCCCTCTACTAACTTCTGCACCACGCCAACCTGTGGATAGAGGAATCTTCAATTCCCTAACAATCTCCTGAATGCTAGATCAAATTAATATTCAAAGTGTGATGATTCCCGGTGTAAGGCCATATTTATATCAGAAAACTTTTCAGATGAATCACTTGAGTACAAATGAAAGTCTTGACAATGCATTGCCCAGTTGAGCAATTTTTACGCCATTCTATTGTCATCTGGGTATTTTTATATTGCTATCCTATGACACTTGACACTTTAATTTTTAGTGGATTTCGATATCACTAGCCATTCAATTCTCATCAGATAGTTCAAAATGTTTTTACGTCTCATATGTCAGCATTCTGCAATGAAACAATAATGGATGCTGGAATAATTGTATCACATTGATTATTCCATTAACACATTCATGGACAGTATGGTTATAGCAATCAAATATTTATCCGATCCGTAGGTGATGAAGGTAGGAACCACCATTATTATTTCCCTTAATAAATAAACGACAGCATGAGCACTCACAGTATTATGTTTAAATATATGAAAATTCAAACAAACTGTCCCATCAGTGTACTTGACAGTGCTAAAAAGTTATTCAAAGGAGGAATATTTAACAACATCACTTACTACACTTCACCACATAAATACACACATACGATGGTATAAAAAAGGTAATTTTAAAGGTAATATACCTATGTGTCTTTGGAATCCTTTCATCATATACAAGACACTTCACCAGAAAAAGAAGGGACTGATTTTGATTTGGTTTGATTAACGTCACACTGGAAGCAACTACTGGCGACGGGCCTCGTAATTTTGAACCTCGGGCAAGTGACGAGAACGACACATGAGCTGCCCCCCTTCTCCTAACCTTCATACCACGCCAACGGGAGAACTCTGGGACCCGACAGATCTAACGTGGATCAGTCCCGGGTACACGTTAAATTTTAAGTGGCATCAAGGTTTGATCCCAGGACTGTCCGCGACCATGACCACTAGGTTACTGCGGCAGAGAAGAAAAAAGAAAAGACAAAATAGAAACATTTTTATGTTCGAGGCATAGCTTTATAGAATGTTCGATTCAAGTTCCAGCCGAAATAAAAATCGGTAAAGATTTAATAATAAAAGGTAGATGAGGTGGTCGAAGAATTATGAGCCCTTCAGTTATAATTGATTCAAGTCCATCAAACGAAAGCATTAACCAATCGAATCGTTCTGAATTTCAACACGTCCTTAAAAAAATTCGAGCTCCTGCAGATTACTATTTGACTTATTCTACTTAAACATTATTATTACTATAGATTACTATTAAAAAAAACACATGTATTTTACGTTCAAAAAAAAAATGTTGGAGAAAAAAATATAAAAAATTAAACGACGTTCAGATGCGAGTCATACAGAGATAAATCCGCTGTATGTTCAACCTGTTTTTAAACTTTCCACCAGAAATTGGTTACTGACAACATTTAATTAGTTTATTTCGAAAGCTACTTTTGTCTTAGTTTGTATCTGAATATTACAATTGTTTTTTTAATTCAAGTTAAAGGGGAGTGTAACAGACATTTTAGTTGTCATTACGGTTGTAACCTTCAATAAAAAAAATTACAAATAAGTGTTTTTTAGTTCGGAAACCCTCTGGTATATTACTCTATAAACATTTCGAAAGAAAAGTCAATTTATTCCAGGAGACAAAAATATGACATTGCTAGTTCCATCCATATTTTAAAAGTGTCCGTGAATGTGTTGAGCAATCTATAAGCTGGAATAGAAAACATTTCACATCGTTTTTAAGAGGCCAAAACACGACAGGAACAAAAATGTATTTACGTCAAAGAGGTTTGTGAGCACACTACTACCTGTCAATTTCATAAACATTTCAAATAGTATTTTTTAAAAAAAAAACTTTAAAAAAACCTTTCTCCCCCAAAATGAGGTACACAAATAAGGATCATAAGAAAGTTTACTGAAAAATAAATCCTAATGAAAAATCAGCATCTATACTATATGTCAATGGTTTAACAGTGAAATCAGGCTTCGAAATAACACCCTCCCATTTTCCCACGCTTCTATAAATAATTTTAAATAGAGGAGAAAACGCAAAAAGGAGCGATCCAAGTTGCTTTTTACGTGCCCTCGTTCATCTAAAATCTAAGAATAAAAACACATTTACATAAAACGGAAGCACGGTCGATTTAGATGCGGCAGACGTCAAAGAGGGAATACATGCACTTTTATCGCGAGGAGTGAGAGAGAATAAGTCAAAGAAATTACAAACATTTCCTTTCCTATGGCCTCCCAAAACTGCTGCCATGAAAAGAAAATGCAATATTCACTTCAAAAATGACATCATACAACTTAATTATTACAATTACCCGTAAACTGAAAAGAAGCAAAACTTAAGAAATGGGCATACAAAAGAATCAACTGATTAGTTAGAGTTCTCATAGAAATATGTGGTTCCAAGAACTTGATGTAATAAAATTAAACCCGTATCCTTTAATTTAAGAAAAACAAATTAGCGTTTGCCTTAGACATGTATGCAATAAATTTCATGTAGCGATAGTTACATCCGTTGCAGAAAAGAACTGAGATAGAAAATTATCACATTACGTGTTGTTGAACTGTTCATCAGAAAAGTACTCCGATTGAAAATAACGATATCAAGTAAAAAAAATTTCAACATTACTGTTACATTTATATAACATAAGTATTGCTATTTTACTATGCAAAGATTACATAATAATTATCTCATGAAGAGCTGCATATTTCAATACATCTCTCATTTCTGCCTGAATCAATCAACTTGTTCTGGTTGAAAAAGTGGATTGATTATGATTATTCAAACTTGAATGATAGGATTAATGGATTAAAATTTGTGATTGTCATAAAACACTTGCTTTCCTCTGATTGATAAATGATCATAGATGTGTGTGTGTGTGTGAATTTTCTGCTCATCTTTAAGGTCTTTACCTACATTAAAGAATAAGATCTGAATTCGGCAGAGTTTTTCAAATGAACAATTATCCAACTTTAATATTACTTTTTATCTTCATCATCTTGTTGAGCAGTGGTTTTAATTGTTTTGATGTCGGAGATTGACATTTTTGAGCTTGAAAGTTTATTGATGTCGCACGTAGAAGCATCACAAAATCTACTGGCAATGTACCTTGTATAATTATTAATTTCCACACTACTCCATTTTGGAGCCTCAACAGATTTAGAGTCTTCATTAAAAGAAGAGTAAAACTTAAGCCGCAATTTCACAACCTTGAAAATTAGATTAATGCGGCCACTGTAATCAGATTGAAAAGTGGCCAGGTAGAAATGTTTTTATAAATAAAGATTACTGATACACAAAATATAACTAATAAACAATTACATTTAGCATCAGTATAAAAATTGCATTAGTATTAATATTTTTATGAAGATTGATTTGTATAACATGAATAGGTGGACTGATTACAATTTTCTCGTGTTTGTCTAAAATATTAATAAATGATAATGGATGTGTGTGTGAATTTCTTCTCATCTAACGTTAAACAATAGGACCTGAATTCGGTACAGTGCTCCTTCTTTTAATACTACATTTTTGACTTCATTATCCTCGATCTTCCTGAAGTTGGAGAAATCTAAACCGACATTTATTTTGCGCAGAAACACAACATAATGAGCAAGCTGTGAAACAGGGGTGGTCAAGCTTTTTAAAATTAAAGAAACAATAAAAAAGTTTTGGTTGGTTGGCCTTATTAACGTCGCACTTGAAGCAACTATTGAGGGCTATTGGTGATGGACCTTGTAATTTTGAACCTCGGTCAAGTGACGAGGACGACACCTGAGCTGGCATCACCTTCTCCTAACATCCAAAGACAAGTGTGGAGACCGGGTATGACTGAATAATCCCACTGTAGCTCATTCAGGTCGTAAGAAGCGAATAAAATGGATACCCAGCGTTTGGGGGTATAATCGGGCACCCTGCCCCTGGGAATTATATCAGGGGACCTCAGGGACTTGCCCTCTTTCGGTAAGAATGAGCATCGTGACCCCGAGGCACTCTAGTGATGTTTTTCTTTCCTATGGGGTTTACTATCTTTGGTAAACACAGAAGACGCATCCCCGGGATACCCTAGCGATCCTCCTCTAATTTCGACCCTCCTTCTTGTCCACCAATTTTTTTTTCTCCAATTTCTCCCCGTTTAAACCACAGTTCACATCTTGTTTGGAGCAGCGCAGCTACATCTGGCTCTTGCGCCAGTAAACTTCACTCTCATTCACTCATACCTAACTTCCAACCATGCCTTCGGGAGGTAAAAATAGTTCCTTTACTGAAGAAATAAAGAAAGAGAGGAAAGGAGGGAGGAATCACAATTGCCTCGTTGGATTGGCAACCCATGCTTCAAAGTGTTATTTTTGCTAAAGAATAAAATATTGGTATGATTGATGCAATCGCCTACCGGAACATTCTGTCAGTTAATGAAGCGAAAGAAAAATAATCCATTTTTAATACACGTAACAACATTTATTGTAAATTCAATTTCCATCGTTATACAGATTGGTTTATAAATATTCAAGATCGTTGTCTAAAAAAATTCATAATAAGAGGTCACATGCACATTTTTGCATACTCGGAGTAGAAACGAACCATTTTGGACCGGATGATAGCTGGTGATAAAAAGTGAATTACTTGAAAGAACATCGTATGGGGGAAAAAAACACCATATGAGCCCGGACAACTTGCTACCGCCACTTATAATCCAAGCTTGAGCCTGAAAGAAACAATACTGGGTAAATAGCAGGGCGTCTTAGGAAATTAAGGATGATTTAAATAAAGCATGCAAAGAAAAAAAAAGCCGGTATTTTTCATAGACAATCAGATCATACTGTATCCACTAATAATGCCACACTATATGCTGATTTGGCGACTCGTCAGAAAATCGCAGAACTAGGCATTCTATCGCATCCACCCTAATTGATGCACGTTAAATCTGTTCGTGGTCCAAAGTCCTCCCGTTGGCGTGGTGTGGATGTTAGGAGAGGGGGTGCCAGCTCAGGTGTCGTCCTCGTCACTTGACCGTGGTTCAAAATTACGAGGTCCGTCGCCAATAGCCCTCGTGTTGCTTCTAGTGCGACGTTAATAAAAAACTAAACTAAACGCATCCACCCTAATCCCTAGATTTAGCCCCATCTGATTATCATCCGTTCCTTTCCTTGCAAAATATTTTGATGTATTCAAATCAAAGTAGATGTCAATCAAACGCTACTTTAGTTTTTCGCCTTTAAAGACAAGGTATTTTCCTAAAATGATATTTACAAATTACCAATATGCTGGCAAGAGATTAAAAGTAACGACGAAAATTTGCGAATCACAGTCGATACTAAACGCGTAATCTATATCCGACTAGAAATGTATTCACCTTTGATTACTTCACATTAATCGTTGAGTCATCTCTTCGAACCTATCTCTCTTGTACCAATAACCCTCTAATTAAATTCCCCGCAGTTTATAAATGTTTTCATGGCAATCTTAATTATTAAACTTAATGTTTCGAATCATAAATCACGATTCATTCATAAGAAGAGGCTCCCAGATCAATTCCAGATTGACAAATCTAATTTCAAAGCCGTGAGACATGATAAAAGTTTCATTTATTTTCCCGACACCCCATCTCCCATTTTCTAATATTTCATTCTTCTCATCCGCTTTTTGAAACATAGTACCATTCTATCTCGTAGGTTGGATCCTTTTAACTCGGATCTCCGCAAGTCCCGGACTGATCTGCGCGAATAATTTTTAACCATCCAAGGGGCTATTGTTTTTAGTTAAATCAAAAATGTCATGCCTGACCACTTTTCAAAAATTAATCTTATTTTTGCGTATATTTTTTATGTCTGCTTTCACCAGTAACGAACCTAACTTTCAAAAATACGTCATAATAAATTTCTCCTGAATTTTCTATTGGACTGAAGTAAAGTATATGCAATATATGTCTGATAACTTATTTCACCACTAATGAACTCAATTTTCAAAAATTTGACGTGATAAATTTCCCCCCATTTTTTTTTAATGGATTGAAATGAAACAAATACAAAAATTAAGTATTTTATTTACTTATCGATTTTGGGAATCAGCATGTGACTAAAAATAAATAACATTATTCAGAATTTTAAGCTGTGAGTCAGCTTTTTCTTTCTTTTTGGCTCAAGAATTTCAAACTACGCCCTTTTAGTTTGGCTCCCTTCTTGTATTGTTTTGGGTCAAGTGATTTTAATATTGATTTACTATTATTTGCCACCTAAGGGGCTATTGTTATAGGTGGATCACTTTTGGTCATTTTTCAATTTTTTTTTTTTTTTTTCAGTTTTAAATACATGTAGCTAATATAATATTCAATTTAATAATTCATCGTTTGCTTTAATTTTAATCACATGTAGCTGATGTAATATTCAAATTAATAGTTTATCGTTTGCTTTAATTTTAACTGATGATGTGCTTCGTTCAGTTGTGTGGTTTCCTTCTCAAACTTTACATAGTTTAAAATAGTCACGCCTTAAGTGACAGACCATAACAAAACAACCTTCTTATACAAACATTTAGTACCGAATAATTTTATGTTAAATTGGAAACAAAAAAACCCATATTATTACAACTACTCATCTCTCTAAACAAAAACTTTTGCTAGTAAATACGACAACAGTTGTAAAAAATTTCAGTTTGGATATCACTTGATGTTTCAAGCTGTGGTTATGTACAATTCAGCATTGAGTAGAGAATATGAGAACATACACGTGTACACTTTCAATGGAACTTTCTTACT
>BMAW01058244.1:1504660-1537816 GCA_019974015.1 Nephila pilipes | reverse complement strand
ATAAGGCTATGAGAAATATGTTATTATTAGAAAGTGCAGTCATCATCTAAAGCTTTCGTTCGGGATAATTTTCATTTCAATCTTTAATGTGTGCATCTTGAAGTCGTGTCTTTCTTATATGAAGTTCGAGTAATTAAATTACAGTAAAAAAAAAAAAAAAAAAGCAGTGTGCTTTCAACAATCATTCATTGACTTTAAACTTCCTTTAAAATTGTAATTACAGAATCTTAGTAATTCTAAGAATCTGTATATCGTATGTACGAATTTCTAAATTACTCAAAAATTAAATCATTTCACGTCTAATATTGTGAAATGGGGAGGGGGGGGGGAATTAAACAAGAAATAGAGAATAAACGAACTAAAATTAATTTCTCACTGAAAAAGCAATTAATTAGAAAAAAAAATCTCTTACAGTCTCACCCCATGCGGTAGTCCGGTTCCATGGCTACTTAAGTGAACCGCGAATTTCAGTATGAATATGAAATGAGTAAAAAATATAAAATCGAAAAACATCAAATATAAATTTATCAAGACGTGTTTTTCGCTGTCCTGGCCTTCTATTTCTGGCAATTTCTTTGCCATCAACATCTTCATTTTTTACCCATCAGCGTTTTGTGAGTAAACTCAAGTAAGTGACTCAAGTAAATTAAGTTCTCAGAAAATTCCTGTTTCTCTCGTTTCCTGTTTCTGACCTGTTTTCCTGTTTCTGACCTGTTCCTGTTTCTGACCTTTTTGAATTCGTTCGATAATAATGAGTTTACTACCGATCATATAAATATTTGTTAACGTTTACATTCGTTCGTCATTATTTTTAATTACTACGAAAATCACAAATGCAATGAAAAAAAATCGTTATAATTCTTAAAATTTGGCAATACAAAATGATCGAATATACAACTAATCTCACTGACCTCAAGTTTTTCGAAATATTCTCTTTCAAAAAACAAATAAAATCTAAATTGGAATATTTCACTTTCCGAAAAACCATGATTTCAAACATTTTAAAAAGAAAAGAAGGAACATATATATATATACACGAAGATTCATCTGAGTTTCACAAAAGAAATAAAATAAAAATTATGACACCACTATAGGAAAAAGTGACTTTTTTCAAAAGTGAAAAAGTTTATGGAGGGGAGCCGTAATAAAACCACGTGTAAAGCACATAACTGAACCGCGAGTTGTAGGGATTCGAATATAATAATTTAATCTAAATACCATCCAAATCATTCCACACCTAAATGATGATAAGCTTATGATATTGTTTTATAACTAAAATTTTCGTTTTAAAAATGTTTTTTTTTTTCCTTCTAGAATTTTTCCATTTACTCCTTGCTTTGTTTTCCTATTGCAACTATTTATACAGAAGAATCAATTAAAATGTTCAAACGCTTAATTTGGAGCATGGCAAATCTTAGGTATACGTAATTAAATACCTAGTTATAATCAAGATATAAATAATATTCCTACTTATAATCAGGAATGAATTAATTTAATTATAGCATAATTACACATATTCCTATTGATGCTATTGTGCTTTGTATTCAGAATAAGTATTGTATTTTTTTTTTGAATTTATGAATGATTGCTAGTATTATTACTGAAAATAATTGCACAATATTTTCAAATAAATTTTGAGCAAAATAAACTGATGCAATTTTGCTATTTATTCCACAAAAAGTATTATTTTAGGATGAATAATTATTTTAAATAAACTAAGTGATACAGTTTTAAAAATATTTTTGAAAATTCTGGATAGTTTTTAATGCATATGATAAGACTTTATCTGTGCTCAGTTGAAGTGCATAATACCAAATTAGCATTGGACAATTTTTCACTTCTTATATCTCGAATAACCAACGTAGCTGTCCATATCTACTTAATGTTTTTCTTCGCTTAAATAAATAATTTTCTTCTTTTCAAATTTAAGTCGTGTGGAAAATTATATTTCTCGTTCTAAAAGATGACTGTGTTAGATGAAAAAATTACGATACATTCAAGAATCCAAACGAAAGTTCAAATGATTTCAATATCTATGTATCTTTTACTGAAATGGGTAGAGGGGATATTCATGCAGGTAAGTAAACTAACGTCTTTTAGCAATATAAGCAATGTTTTTCTGTGACTGCCGGTTCTTGAAAAGCAATAAAACGCACCCTGAAGACATAACGCCTTGCGCCATCTATGAACAGATGATGAAGTTAATAATTATATTTCACCTAAAATGTATTTTGCTGTATTTCGTATAGTATTATGTTTTGTATTCTATACATTAGATTCGAGCAGTAAACAAGCATCTACAATTTAATTTTTCAAGGGAAAATGCATAAAATAAACGAAACGTGTTGTTACAAATAATTATGAATACAATGATATTTCTAAAAACATTATTCGAATTGCAAATTTTAAGCATCATTAATCATTCAAAATATTTGTAACTGTTTATGAAAAGTTTATATACATATAAAATTGACATTTCAGGTCATTTAAATTTTTTTCTCTTTGTTTGAAAAAGTTATTGATCTTGTATGTGCTTTTTAAATCCTGAAAAAATAAATAGCCATAAACGGGGAAAAAATACATAAGGTGATTAAAAGTTTTTTTTAAAAAAAATTCTAAATTCTCTTATATTTTTATTGCAATGTTTGATTATTTAAAACTGTTTTAAATTTCAAAGTATAATCATACTGTGTTGCACTTTTGTTATTTTAAAGATAATTGAAATTCCTTACGAAATGTATGGATTTCATCCTTTTTATCAATATATGAAGAAGATGCTTATGAGACAAAATAACTGAATTTCCAACTGATGTGCAAAGCAAGAAAAAAAAAGATATTTGAACCTGGATGTAACTAAAATTTGCAAGTAACTTTTTTCTTTATTTTTTCATAAAATTTATTTTTTAATATAGCGTTTTGAAAATGCAATTAAAATTTCGGAGAGATAAAAATATAATATTAACTTATTTACTTTTAATATAATATTTAACCCAAAATAAAAATTTGTTTCAAAGCCTAGTAGATTCTAGTTAAGAAAGATAATGATTCACAATTTTATTAATTGGCATACCCTTAAAGAGAACGATACGTTAACTTAAAATTTATAGTCTTATATTCTAGAATATAGAGAATAAAAAATTGAAACTACTGTGAATTTGAAAACAAATTTTTTATCTTATCTGCAAACAGAGCGACTATTATGTTGTGCATGTTAGGAAACACATTAGATCTTATATTCCCATGCTTTGTTGATGAATGTAGTAAATTGCACAAATATTACCATATATTTCTTGCGCAAAACAGTCTAAAGTATATGTTCTTATTGAAGATTAAAGAACAAGTTTGATGTAGACATTGGAATTTCTTGCATATAAAGGGAAAGAAAGTACCATTTTTAGAGGTGCGTCAAGTTGTTACTTTCAAGTAATAGGTCCCAGCTAATCAGTTCAATTTTAGTAAATATGCCCCATTCTATTAATGGTTATAAAATGGAATATGTGGTACTCTTTAGAATCATTTTAGACAAGTTGCAAATTTCAGTATTATATAAATTGTATCTTAACAAGAGTAACAAGAAAAATGAAAAAGGACAATGTATGGAACATAACAATCGCAGAATAAGTCCCAAACACATAATTGATTACTTAATCTGTCGCATGAAATGACGCCCATTTCTAATAAATACTTTTTTAATACTATATTAACTAATTTGAATGAATCATGTTTTAAGGAGTTAATAAAGAATCATGCGCATTACAATATTATATTATGCAATTCTTATATTCTTTTCCAATATTAACTAGCACACTTCCTACATAACTACATATATACATTCCAGTAAATATTCATGCAAAGAAAAGACTACACCAAGAATGGGTTCATTGCTTTCTTTCCTAAAGAAATGTACAGGGAACCAAAAAGAGATTAAGACATAAGTAAGTACAGAGTGAATTTAAATCATCCTAATTGTTTTTTTAAATCGTACAAATGGATCAACCATATGAATGTAAATTATTACAATTTTGTATAGAGAATACCAATCATGATCAGTTTGTCTAGAATGGGAAATCCATGATACAGTATTTAATCACATGATAGTATCGTCACAAACATTTCAGTGTTTCAACAAATTTTATACAACAATAGAGATTAGAGAACTGTGGATGAATATAAACTCTAGATTAATTCATTTTGAAATTAAAGGTTTCTTGAAGATGTTGCCCTAATAATTTATGTGCTCATTGAGGAGAAACTTTTTTGATAACAGGCTTTAGTAATAGGGTTGTGAAATTTAAGGTCCATGCCGCAAAAGCCAAATCTGGTTATGGTGTTCCAAACAATATTTATTTGTGATCCAGACATTAGGAAAAAACAGAGAAAAAGAAATTTAAATTGGATAGCTAGAAAATGGGACAAAAATAGAGAAGGATTACTTGGATATGCCGGGGTGATAGTATTAGATTATTTATTATACACCAAATTATCTGAAATCCAGTAATATTTCATTTAGATGACTTCATTCACTTTGTGTATAATATATAAATAAAAGAAATGGTCGTATGAGTCTGAAAATTTCGTAGTTTGTTTTTATTCTAGGAATGATTAGAGAGTGGTTTGAACGAAACCCGACAGTTAGCGCTGTTGTTTTTACTGTTAAACTGAAGTATTGAATGCACGTCACATTTGGCGATTTTTGAGTTAGATAACAATTTCATTCTGGCACACTTTTGCTTTTGGAACGTGGATAAAATTTCTTCAACATTACTAACACATAAATCAGGCGTTTTGTTGTTTTTTTATTGGTATTCATCACTTATACACTAAGAAAATAAATGTTATTCATGTGTACTTAATTTCATTAAGATTTTAACTATTTTCTGTTTTTGTTTCCCATGTTTCTAATATAGGAAGGAATAGAATTAAAGAAGAAATTCTGCAAAATTTGTGCCTACTCTTTTCAGCAAAAGGAGAAGTTTAATTTGAAGAGATAATCCTGAAGTAAGAATTTGTAGATTTTCTTTAGCATAAATCTTATGAATTCATGAATATTTAATTTTGAGGTACAGGTGAACTTTTTTTTATAGAATTTTCATCATAACTCAGTCGTACTTTTCTTTCATAAATCTTTCCGCTGCCTAATACAATGATCATAATATAAATATGGACACTTAGATTTATAATTAAAAAAATCATAGCAGTATCGAATGGAAATATGTGGTTATTAGAAAATTGAATGAATTGCATTATTTTTCATTCAAATTTTATGAGAAGTTACACCATGGTTGTTAGTAACTGAATATATAGTTCAATTTCCTTTCTATTTGATAATACTACGTTTAGTATCCTGTCATTTTCAAGGTAAGAAGAGGAAATGCCCACAATATAGCCAGAGATAAAAACAAAACTGTTTCCCTTCATCTAAAAGTTTCGGTGTTGTTTGAATTGAGCATATCTCCCAGTGAATGAAACGTGACTTATGTAGGTAAGATTAGAATTATTGAAAAGTAGTGAACATATTTGATGAACTGCATTCATAAACAGTGAAGAATTTAATACGAAATTAGTTAATGAAGACGATAGTTTGCTGAAGTTGTTAATGTTAAACATCTGTATCGTACCTTCGCTTAGTAAGAAGCTTCAGAAACTAACGTAGAGAGGATCTACAAAGGGTCAAAGATTCGACCCACATATAATGCTCTAACAAGAATTCGAACCCATCTGTTTTAGTTCAGATGAGTGATCTGTATAATATTAATATTCAGGTTCAGGCATGTGAAGAGGGATTTTTTCCACAGAAGTAGTACGTTAGGGATTGATTTTTGATTGAGTGATTGTTCATGAACATCGCATTTGGAAACAACACGAGAGCTACTGATGACGGAACTCGCAATTTTGAACATGACGCGGGCGACACCTGAGCTGGTACTTCCTTCTCCAAATTTACAACCACACCAAAGGGTGGACTTGGAGAATTGACAGATTTAACACGCTTCCGTCGCACTACATGGAGTGTCTTTAGAGACATTAGAACTCTCGACGGAAACAACGCCGGCAGCAAGTTCGCGACCATAACTACTAGGACTACACACCGGATTGACTTTTGAATTATCAAAGAAAGCAAAAACAGTTTCATTTCATTCATTTACCTAATTGTATAAATTTTATTGTGGACTCTTATTTATTTAGAATGGAAAAAGAAGGAAATAATACAGGAAAATTGCAATGCTATTATTAAATGCGATACTTTGAATACATAGACTCGATGACTTTGATCTATTAATGTATATTCTATTGTACATTCTTTTGCAGAAAAAACAGCTTTTAA
This sequence comes from Nephila pilipes, assembly GCA_019974015.1. Taxonomy (NCBI): domain Eukaryota; kingdom Metazoa; phylum Arthropoda; class Arachnida; order Araneae; family Nephilidae; genus Nephila; species Nephila pilipes. Next base: position 1,531,491 of record BMAW01058244.1, on the reverse strand, counting down.
CCGGCCAGGTAAGTTGTATAAAATAAATACAGTGATAAAATATTTACAGTGTTTCAAATAAAATATATTTAATAAATTATGTAAAAGCTCAAACATTTCAGAATTTATGGATGGTTCGCAAAATAGCTAAAAATTTAGTTGAGTAGACCGAATGGCATGTATATATGCATTCTAGAATTAAAATTTAATTATAATACAAACTTTTTCTGAAAAAAATATTGGAAACACATTTGTAGTTGAACAAAAAGAGAAATAATGCTTAAATAATTACAGCTAGTATGACACATATGTATAATATGACTAATTTTTTAAAATTCAATTAATATATAATTCAATAACTTTGCTGATGAATGAAAAAATAATTCTGAATTCAACTTATTATCCGAAAGACTTCAAAGCACATTCTTCAAGAAGGAAATTGAAATGTAAGAAAACTTAAATAAACTTTTCAGTACATTGAATAGTTATACGAAGAGGAATTGCGATGTTAATTACGAAAATAATGCAAGCGTGATCAATCTTTGATATACGAAGCACTTAACAATTATTTTATTAAGGATTTCAGAATACAATATTCTATTTAATCTACCCATTTGTCAAGGTCATTCTTATAAATTCATAATATCACCGATAATTTGCACGGCGAAAGTATAATTAGTTCCCTATAAGGATCAGAATATCATAAAATAAATTAATGGAAAACAGCCAATAAACGAATGGATAAAATTACCTTTAATTAGAATCGGGCGTACGGGTACAAAGAATCTGGAGCGAAGACGTTCCCAGATGGATTCAGGAAAAAGGGAAAATTAGAAAATTCCCGTTAATTTACGGTCCTGGAGTAATTCTCCGTCCTGTCTTTGGGGATGAAAAGCTGTATTCGCATAAATAAGCTGCCGAGAAATCGATCCAAGACCAGAGGTAATTACCGATCTAGTCCAGGGACTCATAAATCTGTCTCCCCTCCCGTACACCCCCGCACATTCCAATATTGGTGGAAGAATGCGAATGAGATTCCCAATGAAGTGAAAGAGTGTGCTTCCCCCCCCTTTGCTCTGGAATAATTATGTTCTCTTGGATGTAGAAAAATTCCAGAAACAGAACAAGTTGGGTCCTGGCTTAAAGGAAAACTGAGTAAGACTTGGTGGCCTTAAAAATGAATAGTTGCGAGTTTTGAGAAAGCTGTCTTTTTAAAAGAAAGATCTTTAGATTATTAAAAGTTTTAACAATCGATATATTTATTTGCAATATTTTCAAAACCATTAATTATTGAATATGTATTTCAGTTTCAATTTTAAAACTTCCACTTCTGAATGGGTATTGCTCTGTATTTAGAGAAAAAAATATATAAAAACGCAAATGAAATTAAAAATGACGCTGATGAAAATATTGAGTATTTTCTAACAAGAAACTCTTAATTTATTTTTCTCCTTAAAATAATCTAGAAGATTTCTGAAATGATTAATGTAACGCTTCCCTATCATCATTTCATGATGGGAACATTATTAAACTTTTGTAGACATTTACATAATAAAACATCAAATAATTAATAATTAAATTTGTTAATATTCTTATGAATATTTACACACACATGCAATATTATTCTCTCTCAAAGACTACTTTTCTTCAACAAACCCTGATGTATAGTTTGTTATAATAATCTCAGTTTACACTTACAGCCTCTTTCGGGTTCGAGTGAGCATTTCCACTAGGGGTGAGGGTTTTAGTGGGAAATCTGAATTTCGCCTAAATAGGCTTAACAACAACAAGGATATTTATTCAAAGTCATTCTGCTCTGATATTCACTTGCAATCTTAATAAGCCATTTATTGACTACTAAGTGTGATATTTGATCTTCGCTTCGCTTCTATACATATACTTCCTCAAATCTATTAAATACCCTTCTTAACTTCAATCTAATCTACAGAAGTAACGTATCATTCTTATGGAATGAGGTCTTATTTTCAATTTTCAAAAACGTCCCACAGATTAGTTAATAGAAATTATGAATAGCCCAAAGTTCTTACTCTACACCAGTGTTTCCAAACATTTTTTGTGCTATCCCTCCCCAACATATACATAATTTTTAATATTCAGAAACTTAAATGTTCACTAAAAAAAACTTGATTGATAGGTTTTAAGAGAAAATACTAGGAAAGTATTGAGTAAATACAGTAAGCACATTTTCCAAACATATAACGGAGAATACACTTAAATTCAAGTACAAAATAATTTTAATGAATGATTTTTCAAATTTTTTTAATTATTAGTAATTATTTAAATTTAGTGAGATCCTCGCGCTTGCTGCAAAGAGATTTTATATCAGGTTCCAATTTAGTTCACTTCAGATTCAAGTCTTCCCCCTCTTTATATCCAGCCGATTTCTTTCGTCATTATTGGCTCCAAAAGCGCATGCAGCTAAATATGAACATGAAAATGGTAACGATAGTTCTCTTGCACATTTGGAAATTTGATTTCGGATTCTTCACAAAGCTATGCTATCGCCCCTTTTATACTAAATGAAGTTTTAATTGACTCATCATTTTGCATTTCTGCAAGTTCATGACACTGCATATTTGAAATATCGGACAAATTCATTAACATTAGTTGCATCATCCAAGTTGAGAAATCAATCTTTTCAAATATGAAAATCTTTCTTTTAAATCACCCGATAAAATTGTCTGATAATCGATAATAACATGCATAGAGGCGACAGTTACTTCACATTTTTGAAGCCAATGAAAGTTTTCCAAATTTTTGTTGTAAGTATATGTCTGGCATAATTTATAAATGAAACGACACCTAATATCTTCATTTATGCATCGATAAGAATTTTATTAGTTCCTTGAAGTTGTTCATTTCATATATTTAGCTTTCCAAAGATATCGACTAAATAAAATTCACAAATGCCTTGCCATCGACAATTAACAGATTTTTCATTTCAGGTTTGTCGCTTAAAAATCACTGAAAGAGTCCAACATTTCCACAAATCTTTTCCAGCAATTCCCTTTGAGACTCATCTTGGAGCGTAAGTCTCCCTTATAGTCTTCATTTTGCTCTTCACAAAATAACTCGGAGAAGTTCACATTTGACACTATCTGTAATTGCATAGATACACTTAAAACGAAATTTAGTACTTCATTTAGAACAGACGAAATGTCTTCAGCTACTAGGATTTCCCTGTGAACACGTGGTGATTTTTATGATTTGTGGCCTATTATTAACTGTCGATTTGACTGAGTCGAATGCAGATTCTTATTATATTAAAAAATTCGTGCAAAAAAGTATATCGGTGAACCGAGTTATTTCAAAATTGTATAATGACACACACACACACACACACACACACATATATATATATATATATATATATATATATAGTACTCAGTTACATTAAATATTCGGATAGGGACATCAGAAAATTGAGAGCCAGTAGCTACTACAACCACAGCAATCTACAAAAACCAACGTCATATGAAGTGGTTTTGATTTAAATCCCGGGAATCTCACAAAGAGAAAGCGAAATTTCAACATCACTCATTTCCCTTAGATTTAGCAACACCTTTAAAATAATGCATGTTAGTTGATATTCCTAATGAAACATGTTTACCATTGTAAGAGGAGTCGTACTAAAATTTCTATTACCTACGTCTTCGATTATCTGTTCCATTATTTTGATTCAAAACTAGACCGGGAATAAATTTCAAATTTTACAAAATTTCTATTTATAGAAGCCTACAGTTATTATAGAAATATTCTTGAATCAATAAAATGAAAAATAAATCTACATTTCTGCACATTCAAAAGTATTTATTTTGTTATTGAAAATGTGATTTCATTTTTTTCAGCAGAGTTCATATTGGAATCAATCTATACTAAATAAAATAAAATTAACAAAAATTTAAAAAAATATAGCCCACTCTGGGTAATCCTGCATATATTTTATCAAGGAACTGCCGGATTACTGCAAAATTGCTATTGGCAATGCATTTAAACAGCAAAGCTATGTATTATTGTTTAAAATTAAAAACAATAAACGCAAGTAGAACGTCAAACACAGAAGTAACTAAAACTACAAAAAATGTATTGTTTAAAATTCATAGCCTAATATTATTCCATAGAAGTAGAAGATGTGCAATAATTTTCAATTTCTTCTATTGACAAGTTTGTTTGTGTAAAAAGGCCAGGTTACGTACAGAGTTGAAAAAATAATGTGTCGGAGAGAGTACGATAATAGGAACGATTCACTACTTGTTTTACATAAATTTTATTCATTTATTTTTGTGTATCAGTTCAAGAAACAACAGATATATTTTTATAAGAGAAAAAATAAAACAAAGATTTTTTGTTTCTTGAATTTCTCACAGCTACTGTTTCACTCATTCATCACTTCCGCACAAACTAACCAGTTTTAACTAAATGACCTCAATTCTTCACAGTCCTTTTTAAAACCACACTAATTTACAACCCTAACCGAATAATTACTCACCCTCACCGCATCAATTACACGCTACGAGACGCGCCCGTAAATACCAACCCGACCGACTCTACAATCCAAAACTCCTGTTCGAGAAATGTATTACTCCGCGCTTTCAGACGAATAAATTCCCCGGAGGATCTCCCTATATTTTGCGGCGAAGAATTATTCCTTCATTTCTCTAATGTCACGAAAACGAAAAGGAATCTCTCACTTTTCCCCCGTATATTTTTCTTCTCCTCGGAAGAGAAACCGTTCCCGCTCTCCATCTTCCCATCCCTCATCTCCATCCTCTCTCTCTCTCTCCGAGAGAACTATATTTCTCCGCGTGCCGCTCGCCGTTCGGATCTATACTTAGGTCGGGAGGGCGAAATATGGCGTCGCGCAGCGTCGTTAAGTGAGATATGTGCCACTGACAGCTTTGCGGTTCCACATTACGCACAGTCGTCGCAATAACCGAGGCTGAAACGTCACAATACACGGGGAACATAAAGTAGGCGACTTTCCGCGCGGAATACAGTGGCAATATAGAGGGAAGGCACAACGATGTGTCAGGATTCAGAGCAGAGATGATAAAAATTGGACCAGAATTACTTTTGGGGGCGATGCTCTGCGTTCTGCATAGCAAGTGTGAGAAGGGGGCTTTTTTTAATAACAAGGAAACGCGGTTTAAAAGGATGGGAGCCGCAATAGCTTGTAAATAAAGATATATTGTATTCTTTCTCGACTCACCCATCGATGAGGCTACACCTTAAAGATGCACGACAACGTCTAAATTTAACACGTATAGCTGAGGGATGAAATTGGATGCGAATTTAACCATTTTTGGTTTATTAGATTGGAATCATGCTAGGATTTGCTGTTATGTATCTAAAAATAATGATAACAAGATCTTTGTGAACTTAATAATCCTCTTTTTTATATTAGTTTTTTTTTTCAATAAGAATTAGAGTAAGAATGCTCTGTTTCTGATGTTATATTGTTCGGGAAGTAGTTTTGTTATTTCCGAACAGAGGAATTAGTTGTATTTTCAACCATTCAACTCTCTGAACAGACACATTCTAAGATGTATATATTTTGTCAGCTGGCACGACAAGGTTTGACATAAGGTTTGCCTATTCATTGCAATTTTTTTTATTTAATTCTTGGCAATCTTTTTGTGGTTATGCTTTCAAATGTGGAAAATAGAAAGAATTATTTCCTGCCTATTTTGCTTTTTTATTAACGGAAATGAGAAACTGATGTGTGTGATTGTTTATTAATGTCACACTGGAAACAACACAAAGGCTATTGGTGACATTTTGAGCCTCAGTCATGTGACGACGATGACACCTGAGCTGGCATTCCCTCTCCAAACTTCCATACAACACCAACGTGAGGACTTGGAACTTCGATAGATTTATCATGTATCAAGCCAGCTATACACTCGGCAAGTCCTTACTGGCTTTCGGTTCGAGCTCACGCGGCTCGACGAAAACAACTTTAGCCGAGAATCCGCAACCATAACTGGCCTTATTAACTGAAAAGTAAGAATGCATTTAAAGTAATATATGGGAAAGACTTATTAATAGAACGTCAGTGCTAAAACTGCATCGCAAAATTTGATTCTAGAAATTTTGATGTTGAAGATGCACCGCGGAAGAACACTTGAAGGCTTTGAAACGAAACCAGATCGTTCACAACAATTATAACACGCTGAATCGTATGAGTTTATCACCGTAGCGATCTCTAGTGTTATTTGGCGGTTTGTTTCAACCGTTATCTTTTTTAAATTTTTTTTGTCTGCATCCATTTCATTTTTAGATACAAATAAACCTTAAAATGTAATTTGTTATAATATAATGAGAATACGGGTTAGGTTAAAGTTTATGGTTTAAAAAATTTCTATATTGGAAAAAATTAAATTACTTGGAACAATAATTAAAATTTAATTGAAGAAAAATTAATTGGAACAATAATTGAATAGTAATTGAAGAAAATTAATAAGTAATTACTTTGATTACTAAGATTTTTTCCAAAAAAGAAAAAAGTGTCGCGATTGAAAGGTTTGGTAGCAATTTTCGATTCCAGAATTAAAGGTAGAAACAGGATTTTAAATAACATAATAATATTAAAAGAAAAATAAAAAACAAAAATATATTTAGTATGTGTGTTCAAAAATGAATAGGAATTCATTTATTTAGGAAAATATGGAAAACTAGATTCGTTAAAAAAAAAAGATACTACCTCCAAGTTCCTTCAGTATAGTTCCAAACATATAATCGGTTTTTTTTTTTTTTTTTTTTAATTAGTTATCTTAAGAAGTAACGGAAGTCAGGATTATTTTCTAAAGATAATAATAATATCCATTTCAAATTCTGATGCAACAACATCAAAATTTAGATTTAAATTATACATCGGGCAACACACTTCCAAGACAAATAGTTTTTAAACTACAGGTTTGTACAGTATTTTGATAATTAATATAATCTTTACTTCCTCATCAGTTAAATAACCTTAAAGAAAATTTTCAGAAAAAATTAATTGATGGTGAATAAATTTAGTTTAGATCTATTTATACAGCATCCAATATGGGGATACAAACATAAGGAAATCAAGTGTTTCTTCTTAAAATTTTAAATTTTGATTCAATAAAACTCTATATATTGCTTCAAAGTTTCAGATAGAAAAAAAATTAACTGCGTCATTATCAGAAACACATAATAAAGTAAAGAACAATTAATTCTTTATAGTCTAAAATAATACTGCAATAACAGTATAGAATCGCATAAAATTTTTTGTTAATGAAGAGTAATCATCATTCATAAGTTATTGGTAAAAAATTAGAATTTGAGCTTTTAACCTCTTCTAAATTCATACCTTCCTATGAGACAAGATGTCCCTTCTTTAATATTTGCGCCTTGCTCCCTTTTATAATTAAAATGAATGAGGGATATAAATTTCAGATCGATTTAAACAAACAAATGGTAGTATAAGTTAAATTTATCTAAAAACTTAAACGCAGTGCTATCTGGATAATTTGACTCATATTTGACCAGAGCACCGCCAGGTTACTGTATTATCACTAAAAGTAAAGCATTTGAACAACAAAAGCTATATATAACTGTACAAAATTCAATATAATACACGCATATATGAAATGTCAAACACATGAAAAACTGAAACTATTAAGAAATGTACCGTTTTGTATTGAAAGCCTCCATTATTCTGTTGAAGTAGAAGACATAAAATAATTTTCTTTGACTTTTGTCTGCCTTCGTAAAAAAAAGGCCGGATTTCTGGCAAAGCAGGAAAGGTGAAGAGCCGGATTACAGAAGGATAATTCTGCTTACCTCATAAGAGACAACAACCCATATTTGAAAGTCATAGCATATACTAAGTAGAGATCGCGACGAACCCCAATAACAATCTTGGACGAGCAATCTTGTTTTGTCAAGAATCTAAGCACAGTTTCTTGGAGTTTTGCTTCAGTTTTTCTCCCATATGTCAAGGAAATGCTTCTGGAATTTACCAGTAACAGCAGGGGAAGATTCTAATTTTATGCTAATGTTCTTTTCTTTTTTGCTTTTAATATCTAACTTTTGAATGATTGTAGAGTTTTAAGTCTCGTCGGTCAAGCTGAATAGCTGGCTCTTCTAGAGTTTTAAGCATATTGTTAGGAAAAGATATTTAAAGACAAGTTGCGTTTGAGATTTTTCTAGTTTTACAATATAATGCCGTTGCTCCAACAAAATACGTAAGAAATATATCACTGTTTGATTTTTTTACATATTATTAACTTTATTCTATTCTTTTTAAATAATTGAAAGAATAACTTTTTTTACAGATTTTAAAAATACAAAATTGCTGTAATAATTTTGAACTGAAAAAGATACTAAAAATATCATAAAAATGGTGTTTATGCAAAACATCAAAATCCAAATTCATTTATTTCAATCCTGTAAATTTTATTTTGATTAATTAAATCTATTTTTAGGATTAAACCACTCTTTTAACTGCAGCCCTACTTAAAAAATTGTCGAAGATTATATTTAAACAAATACGAAAATCTTATACACTTTTGGTAATTTTTAACTTGCCAATACAAAAGTGCAAAATAATGTAGCTTTAATAATATGAGAGGTTCAATCTTTACTTTTGTCCTTTTAGAGAATATCTCATTGAAATTTTTTAACAATACAAACATAACTTTTTTCAATACAATGCTTTAAATAAAATATTAATTTGATTATTTATTAATGTCCCAGTGATTAGCTATACGAAGGTATCAGTGACGCCCCTCTTCACTTTGAGCCACGGTCAAGAGACGACATGACACCTCAGTCACCCTCCTAATTACTAGGTCTCACGAAAACTTGAAGCCTCGATAGATTTAACGAAGCTCCAGCCCCGTTACTTGGCATGTTTTTAGAGTCACAAGGGCTTGGACCCACAACAGAAATAACGTGGGCCTAGAGTTCGCTATCATCTACGACAATACTCGTAGCTCTTCCTGACAAACTAAATTTGCTTATGAGATAAGATAACTCGTTATTGATTGTCTTACTTAAATCAAAGAATACAAGAATTGTAGTAAATGTATGAAATATTAAAGTGTTTTTGGTGCTAGAAGAAAATCATATGCTAGACGTGCTAACGGGAAAAATTTATTCCTCAAAAGTTCTTATTACGAAAAAATAATTTAAAAGCACCAGAAAACAAAAAGGGTCTCGGCAATTGTCAATGGGCGCACAATATCATATTTGGCAGTGAATGTGTTATTTTAGCAGACAACACTTAGGTTCATAGGTTTTTTTAATCGAATATTTTCTTGTTGTCTATTACTGCCCAATTGAATGGTCCGTTGTGGCCGCGATAGCCTAGTGGTCATGATTACGACCGGCGTTTCTTAGAGTCGTGCCTTGATACCACTAAAGACATGTAGAGGGGCTGATGCATGATAAATCTATCGAGGTCCCAAGTCCTGCGTCTTGGCGTGGCGTGGAAGTTTCGAGAGAGAAGTGCCATCTTAGTTGTTGTCCTCGTCATTCAACCGAGGCTCAAACTGACGAGGTCCATTGCCAAAAGCCATCGGGTTGCTTCTCGGTGCGGCGTTAATAAACAATCACTCATTCAATCGTACTTATCTAAAGAAAGTAAGCTCCTCAGGGAATGTAACGTGCAACATCTCCTCTTTTGGTAGGGCGTTGGGAGAATGAGATGATAACACGCAACTGGTTGCGAGTACAACTGGTACAAGGGAATATAAATCCAGTTAGCGTGGTTTTTGAATTCGAGAGAAGATATGGAAAATATTAGTCTTTAATTTTTTTGTTAATTAGGAATCTAGGAATTCATAATTTTTTTAGGGAAAAAAAAATCAAAAATAGATACACATAATATATGATCAGCATGTTGAATGTTAAATCTTACATGAAACAGGGAAAATGACCCCTATAAATGATTTCCAATTCTTGTGAAATATAAGCGATTTTTTTTAAAAAAAAAAAACAAATTAAAATGTGCGATGCAAAAAAAAATTTTATGCACCAAATTAAAATCATTTCAATAGTCTTTATTAAGTTAACTTTCTTTTCAGAAACTAATTGAACTGCAAATGGCTGAAATGATTTCTATTCTTCAAGATATAAAATGAACCATTGACGTTTTGAAAATGGAAGAGTTAAAAAAGATGCATGCAGCACACAAACAATTCAGTAAGTTGCATGCAATATTATTATAAAAATTTTCGCTTAATTCCAGTGTTTGACTACTGACAGGTTGAATTAGCTATTTATGTATTAATGTTTCGTTCTTCCTATTTTTCATTGATTGTCATTTATATAAATTACACATTCGAGTTTACTACTTCATCAATGCAAATTTAAATGCCACGAATACTGATATTCATTTCATTTCCATCTATTAACTGTATCTGCAATTAATCTTTTCACATTACATGTTCATTCTGTACTATAATTAAGATCTATTACTGTTAAAATATACGATTTATTAAATGTATCTTTAATGTAACATTCTGAGTTTTATTTTTGATGAAAGCTATTTTCGACAAAACACATTATTTAATAATAAATATTCTATCAGAGAAATAATTTGCGATCTATTGAGCATTTCTTTACATTGTTAAATTTATGGAAAATAATAGAACAATAAGAAGTATATTTATAAAAATGTTTTAAAAGCACACATCCAATTATGATCCTATAGGAAAAATATACAATTACCAGCAATCTCGACAAAAACGGGGGAAAAAATATCATTTTGATGATTAAAATTACTCGCAAAATATTTTGATTCACCGTGTAAGCGCCTATTGATTTTGTATCCGGAAGATATCTATACTATTATATACTCCTCTTTTGAACACATATTTGTAGCATCGACGAATCTTCAGAGAGCAGAGGAAATAGTTATCAGAATTATTAATTAGAGGTATTTACTGCTTGTTTAACTGAAAACGCCCTGTTTATTTCTGAACGGTAATCTAACAACAGTCAATAGGCCTCGTAATTCTAAACCATGATCAGATGACGAGAATGATACCAGAGATGGTACACAACTTTCCACATTCTCACCGCACCATATCAGTGTAAGAATTTATTTTATAAAGAAAAGAGCAACAAGACTCTTGTACTCCCCAACGTGAGGACAAAAGTTCAGACGGATTTAAGGCCATACTTTATTTCATTTCAAAACGATCATCAATGAGATCATTCGTCGAAATTTTGACCACAGATCCGAAAACATAAGGCATCCAAGAGCTGACTGAGCTCCTACCTACCTCTTAATTGTTAGTCTTAGTCAGATGACATGGTCATCACCGGAGCTTAACATCACGGTATGTCAGGCTAGGAAGACTTTGATCCGGACAGATTTAATATACATCATCCCCTCTATATATGTTTCGAACACGTGACTCCCTCTGTTGCCGAGGTTGTATTAAATAGATACTATAGGCTTTTAAGGCACAGTAAAAAAAATCATTTAGAACTTTCTACGCATTCAAAAGTTTGCGAACTAAGTGTTTAAATCAATACTGAACAAAATTCTTTTTACTTGCAGGATTTTGAAAATTAACAGGAATAAGAAGGAAAAAAATATCTGAAAAACATTGATTTAACATTCACATAATTATTAAAATAAAAAAAATCTAATAAAATTAAACGAAAGACCATTAAACAACTTTAACTTGTTGTAAGAAAAAGGGGAAAAAAGCAGACGACTTTGCATCCTGAAGAAAAATTTAACACAAAAGAACATATTCCGATATTAGAGCTTCTCAGATTTCAGAATGCGAAGCCGCTTTCAGGGAAGAAGAGGAAAACTTCCCGAGAAAACTGCATGCAAGAAATTTACAAAAATATTCCGACATTTTTCGAACACACAATTTTTATTCATTTATTTTTATTTAAAGCAATCCTTCAGAAACGCAGAACTTCTTTAGTATGAAACGGGGGAAATGAATGAAAAGGTTGAAAAAACGGTGTCTTTAAAACCGAGCGGCCATAATTTTTATTTAATGGCTTTGCATTGTTCATCTTCAGCAATCGGCAACAGTGCCACCCCAACTTTTTAGAGGATAAAAAATTTCTCTTCGAACAAAGAATGGTAATTAAAAGAAAAGTAAAGCAGGGGAAGTATATTACAAAAGAAGGCGCACCATTAAAGTACCTAAAAAAATGCCAACTTTCATTTGCAGTGAAGTATTTATGAGAAAAATGACGAAGATCATAAATCAAAATGTTTTGAACTGAGTTCCAAACAAAAGGTTTCAAAGTTTTCGTTTTGTTATGCGTAATTTTTTCTCTCCAATTAAGAAAGTTTGAGCTATATGAGGATATTTTTAAGCTGTTTCATCCTTCAAAACTGCCAATATTATTTCTGGCTATTTGTAAAGGACTTTTTTTTTTAAATTCCCCTTTTGCAGTTTTAAAAGTAAAATATTAAAAAATGTCACATAGGAGTTCGTACCAAAAAAGTCGTATTTAATTTATAGTGGCCATTAAATAAATATATTTTAAGAAGGTTTTCCAACAAAGGGCAGAAAGGAAGATGCCTTTGTAAGTTTTATAGTGTTCTTTTTTAGAGGTTCAGTTTATTATTGAATGATTTAGTTTTTTCTTAAATAAAAACACGACTATGTAAAGAATATAGCATTGTTAAAACTAAAATATTTTTATTGCCGGCCTTCTGTCTGTTCCAAAGTAAAAATTTAACTTCTTTATTTACACTACACAACTATTGTAACATTGGTAATGAGGATTTTCTTCAGCTTATTTAACTGCTAACAATTGAGTTTTTGAATAAGCCCCAAAAAGGTTTGTTTTTATAGCATTTAAGTAATCAAATTTATGACACAGATAAAGAATATTTAAAACAGAAAATTCGCATAAATAAATAAGATCTTTTTTTAAAAAAAATAATAAAATGCATCATTTGAAAATTTTAAAGTGTTGTACAGCTGAAGTTTTGCAAAACTGGTTCGGATGCGTTTTTTTTTTTTTTTTTTTGGCTTCCCCCAAATTTTTTTTTTTTAGCTGAAAGGGTTTGGAAATAAAAAATTTAAATTTTTTTTGCCAATGCCGTTTTTTTTTTTTTTTTAACTATTTATATTAAACAGAAACAGCTACAGAAACGAAATTCTAACCACAAGTATAAGGAAAAATATTTCAATAATTTCAAAGCGTTTCATTATATACATGGATATGTTTTAAAGATGTCTACTGACTTGAATTAACAATAAAACTACAACACAAGAATATAAGCTATATATATATTACTAGCAATTTTTCCTTTACTTTAAAACGGCAGTTTCGAAATATAGACGCAGCAATCGCAAATTATCAATTCTCTCATGTTATTTTTCTTTGGTGTTGGTGGTGTAGGGGGGGGAATATCTTACAGAGGCTTAGCAGATTTAAGTAAGAAAAACCTCACAGTACTCTAGTGAAAATTTACACAGTGAGGTTTATTTGCTACGCTGTTCTTGATGCCATGATCTATCCCTGATGGTTAGTTTTAAAATTGAATTGCATAGCAGATAATACGGATGCATTTTATGAACTAAATTTTACGTTGTAACACGGAATAGAATAGTTCCACACTACAAGAAATAGATTCTGAAAGCGATAAATGTTCCGGCGATACTTCCTTCTGCCAAGGAAAAAACCACCATTAATTCTCATAAAAAAGTAGCAAAAATCTGATATAGTGTTTGTTCTAACTAGGTAGTTGTGTTGAATGGTGGTTTCTCCAATTTTAGAGCGGTGTACGGGGAAAATGTGTACAAATATTCCATACGTATATTTCAGCATTTTCCTAATTTAATGCTTTGAAATGTACTCTTTTCTTTTATAGAGAATAACTACGTTATCCATTTTTATACTTTACTTTTTTCCTAAAACAATTCATTGGAATTGAATATTTTTCAGATCAATAAGCTCTCTGAATGAAAGTTCATGCATGTCGCATTTCATATCAGTGAAGTGCAAACATGAAATATTTGAGAATGATTTCCAAACTCCATGTATGTATATATGAATATATAATCATCGGTTTGATGGATGAAGTTCAGTCATTCTGGATTAAACCAGCATATTTAACAATCTGAATCCTGTTACAACATTAATTACATATATTAAATTCTTCTGCTTTTCTTCGATGTTTGGATATTTCAATTTCAAACTAATTTTTCCATTTTGTTTCCTTACTTTTGGAAACATATCTTAAGTATATAATGTTTTTCTTTTATTCTGAGATTTTTATTTTTATCTATTTTTCTTTGTAGTGTTTCATTTGTACATACATATGGTTTGGTATATATATATTTTTCCTCAACAGTACAGTAATTTCTTATTTTATAATTATTGAAATTTATTTACTAACTAGTTTATTATTGTATTGATTTGTTGCTTATTTTTCAAAACATATGCTCTTGGTCCAAGGGTAACAATTTGTGTTAATATTATAAAACCGAAACTTAATTTCCTTCACTTTTTTATTATGAACATGAAATGTATATCAAGTAATATCTTGCTTTATTAAAAGTATCATAATCCTGCACAAATGTTACTCGCCACAAAATGCACTTTAAATAACATCTTGCTTTTTTTTTTTTTTTTTTTGTATAATTTGGTATTATTAATGAGTACAATGCAATACAGAAAATCATTCAATTTTGATTTCCTATTGTTTATTTTATGACAATTCTTAAAACAGTTTTAGAAATTTCAGGTAAAATATTAATATTTAAAAGGGGATTCTTTCCATTATTGAGGTTTTTTTTTTTATCATGAAATAGAGATGTAGTTGTGCTGAATTTTTATTAGACATATAAAACTATACACATATATCGGAAAAGTATAGGTCTAGAGAGTTACAATTTTTACTTGCTGGTAAAAAATATTTTCTGCAATTCATTTTATATAAATACAATCAATATCAAGTACCAAATAAAGCAATAGATCGTAACACCCTCAGAAACAAAAAACAAAGCAACAATCCTTATCGAAATTAATTGCTGCTGAATTGTTTTGACGGATATGTGAGATGACAAATCTGTTTTAGAAACATTCTGTAATATTGAAATGATTTCATACACTAATTAAAAATTACTTCCTTGGTGTCGAAAAAGAAATCGGCGTCATTTATGCAATTTCATTTTGTGCACTTCGAAGGAAAAAAAATATGCGTATCATCTTTGTTATTCGGAAACATTTTGTCAACAAAATAAAAACGCATTCCTACGTTATGGACATAAGATTTTGAAATAATAACATTCTGAATTTCTTGTCATACTTTCTGCAAAGGCGGTCTTTGCTAAATGGCAAGGCAAACTCTGAAGATATTTTCAGACAGAAAAAAAGTCCAAAATTTCATAATATCCTGATGTTATAACGCATAAGACCGTTTATTACACTCTGTTTTTTTTTTTTTTTTCTCTTTTAAGTAAAAATATTCTATATAAACAAGCCATATTCCATTCTATAACATGCGATGTGAATAAGACATTTAGCATTACAGTACAAGAAGCGAAATGGTTTAGTCAGGTCGAACTCAGATTTAGGATAGCAAAGTTAGAATTTGCTACTGATGATAGAGACATTTTTCAATCCGAAAAAAAATGTTCTGATTGGGAATTTTATTCAAAAACATGACGAAAATGACCGTAAGGTTTTATTTTTCTTTTTTCCATGCATTCGTACAAAAATGGATTTTAAAATTGTAAACGCACTTGCTACACCATAGAGAAAAATATCTCTATTTGAATTTTTCTCATAATAATGTGGTTTTTTAGGATTCAGAGACACTTTTCTCAAAATCTGCTTTATTCAAATTACTGATTATTATTATATATTGAACATAACTTTTTTCTGATAAACTCCCACTAATTTTAAGCATTACACAATATTTGCATAAAAAATGTATTTTTAAAAAATGTATTTATTTAAGTATTATACAATATTTGCATGTAAAATTTAATTTTTGAAATTATAATTACGTTCAGTATATATATAATGCTATATTTATAAATACTCAATATATTTTTAAGGTAATAATATAGTAGATTTAATGCAAGATGTATATACTTAAAAATAAGTACAAGACTTCTACAAATGAAATACTCGTACATAATTATTTATATTTATAAACGAGATTGCACACGCAAATAAACAAATATTTGAAAGAAAAATATACCTTCCGTTGACTTTAATTAAAAAAAAAAAGTGAGTATAATTTAAACATCAGGAGAAAGACTACGGTAAATCCTGAAATCTACGGTAGAAATAACGATGCGTAAGAAAAATTCCAGTTTTATCCAAGTCTTAAAATTTCTAATTTTTTTCAAATTAAAAAGAATGGATGTCCAACTTTAACACTATATTATCTATTAACTTATTTATCTAATTACATAAAGAAAATCACATTTATACGCATCAGTAGTTAAGTATCAGCAATTCATAATCAATAGATGCATTTATGTAAATTGAATACTTGCTTTAGGTACATCTTGCATAAAATCCTACACTGAGCATTCTATACTGAAGATAATTAAAATATCAAAATTTAAATTTTAAGATTCAAATTCCTTATAATTTGCATACAAAAACTCTATAAATAAAGTAGATTTTTAGAAAAGAATGATGGAATATGATAAAAAACACACGTTCTGAGAAAAACACACAGAGATGTATTGCTCCATGGCGTAGAATAAAATTTCCTTTAATTTTCACACAAATACTGTACTGTATCTAAAATTTGTAAGGGTTTATTTTAAAAAACATATTAGTTTACTGCATTGGAAATAAACTCATTTAATAATGTAGAAAATGTTAACTCAGGGGATAAAGTAGAATTTGATAAAAGTATACCAGAATCCTGAAGGAAAAAAACCACTCTTACAAATTTTGAATTTTTTTGACTGATTATTTATTAAAATTGCACATGGAAGCAACTGGACGGCTGTTGGAGACGTAAACTATAATGTGAGTCTCGGACAAGTGACGAGGAAGACACCCCAGCTAGCACCTCCATTCCCAAACTTCCGACACCACATCATTGGGAGGACAGCACACATTTTGAGAAAAACACAAATAAAGATATTTTTCCCTGTGGCGTGGCACGTTTATTTCTAATTTTAAAATTCAGTTTTCACAAGCGTTCTATTTATCAAATTCTTATAAAGAATACATCTATTGCATCAATGACGCAATAGATGTATTTTTAATTCAATATAAAAAAATTTGCAGAATGAAAAACATTTTAATGTCTCAGCTATTTTAATATTTAAAATTTATTGGGAGATTGTTGATTATGGATATTGTCGGAAGCAAATTCATAAATTTCTCTATCATAAAATTTCACACTTTGATGTTCTATTCAAAGCAATACTAAATTGAGAAATCTCAAAGTTAGTGAATTAGATTCAAATTCACACCAATTTATTTGTATATGAAATGTATATACATTTTAAAAATGAAATGCAGATGACTTGATGAGGATAAAATCCTTTCCCACTGTTTTATAACTAAATATCTCTAAAGTATTATTACGGTATTTTTTAATTATAAAGATAGTGAAAAACGTTGATCTGTTTAAATTATTCTAAGAGATACCATGTAAGGGAACAAATAAATAGAATGTTGAACTTGTACATGTGTGTGGTTTAATTTTGACAAATTACGATAAGTTATTCAAGGAATAATACAAAACTTTCATTTTAAAGTCATATATAAAACTTCATTTAATTTCTTAAGGAAATAAGAGGTATTAAAGCAATTTTTAAAATCCCATGACACATATAGTTGTTTTTGTTCAAAATATTATTACATATGAATTTTTTTACGAATTACGCGACTGAAGTATAATGGTATTAAGAAAGTCACAGAAAATCATTCAAGAATTTAAGTTTTAAAAATGTATATTTTAATAGTTATAAATTTCAACCACATTTTTATTTCTGTACATTGAAATTTTGTTTGATTTCAATAAGACTGTTTATTTATTCTAGAGTCTCATAAATAAATGTAATATAGAAAGTAATTTTACTTTAAAAATAAAAACATATCATAATTGCGTAACCAAATCAAGATTTTATTACAATAGTATTTATATTTCAGAAATGTAAAAATGTCTTTCTTAACTTTGTAAATATAAAGTATGTGAGAGTAATATAAAATTTAAAGTGATTTGAATTTTAGCTGTTATATTTCAGTTATCTTAATTCTTGTTTTTATATTATAACTATGATTATATTTCAAGATTCTAGATTTTTAAACAAGTTTATTCATTATTCAAATGTGTTATTTATATTGACAACTCTTTTTTTAATTTTAAATTGACTTTATTTAAAATGTCATAAATCTTAAATATTCAAATTTGTAGGTGCTAATTTAAATCCTTTCGTGCCTTTGAAGATGATGGTTATCATCTTGTTTTTGAAAAGTTCTTTCCAATTTGAATGCCTGTGAAGCAAGTGAGAAGCAATGTCAGTTTAAAATGCTTCTTTAAAATAATTGTGTTACAATATTCCTTTATTGATTTATCTGAATAAAGTGATAGTGATTTTCAACAGATTTTTAAAGTGAACTTATTTAATTTCCAATTTTATACTAACTTTAAAACATATTTATTATAACTGAGAAAGATGCGATTTGTTTTACAATCATACAGATTTCTGAGCTGTGAAAATTTGAATGTCTTATACAATCTTTTTTTATCAGTTAAGAATACTAAATTTAGTTTTTAAAAAATTAAAAAACACCAAGCAAGTAAATTACTTATTTTCCCAATTTCTTTGTGATTTATTAACTCAATTATTTAACTTCAATGGAACCTTTTTGTAAAACTTAAGGCCCAAGATTTTTTATTCAAATCATTTTTAAGTAACGTCCCTCAATCATATTGAGGAAGTACTTATAGTTTCTTGATAATATATTGCAGGATTCACTAAAGAAATACTTTCTTAATAGTTTTTTAAAAAGTAAAAAATTGCTGCATTTCTTGAAAGGAAATACATCTGACTTTTTATAGACGAAATATAAGCATATTGTAGAAAAATAAAGAAAATGGGGAAAATCTAAGTAAAATTACTGTTAATAATTCAGAATTTGAATTCTTTCTGAGTTGAAATTACTGTTAATAATTCAGAATTTGAATTCTTTCTGAGTTGAAGTCTTCAACTCTCTGTGTAGCCGCAAGTTTCATTTTTTTGTCCCTGATTTTTTGAAAAGTATAAATACTCATACATTTTAGAATGGACACTTTTATATTACGTGGAAATATCTTAAAAAAGTATTTATTACTTACATATAAGAAATTGGTATGATACTCAACCACTTGAAATCAGTGCATATAATAGAATGAATATATATATATATATATGTGTGTGTGTGTGTTATATATACGTTAAAGATTGGTATTATGTTCAGTTACTTCAAGTTAGTGTATATTACTTACAGAATAGAAATTTGATTAAATTCTCAATAGAACAAATATTAGCAATGAAGCAATTTGCAAAATTTATTAGATGATTAAGAGAGCTGCAAAGAGTATTATTGAAAGAAATTAAAGAAAGTTTACACCATTATTTCATTTTCCATTGAATATCTTAAAGTTTTCCTTAAAGGTTTATTTCCTCATGATGATTTTTTGCCACAGCTACTAAATTTGCTTCTGACTTTATATGTCATTATATTCTCAATTATTATATTCCATTATATATGTATTATATTTCATTACATTCTCAATGGAACATTTGAGGATATGTTTTCAAAAAGAACATTTGATGTAACAAAAAAAAAAACATCTGTGGCAATTTATACTTTTTTATATCTATAAAATTCCACGTATTTATTTTTTAAAAAAACTATGCGATCTCAAAATGCATTTTCTCCAGAGGAGCTTGTATCTAATCTTTTCAGAAAGAAAATTCTGTTTAGAAAACCTTTCATCCGCAAATTCTTTTATTTTTTTTCTTTTTGATGATGCGCAAAGTTCAGTGACATTCGGAAACTGTTTCAAATTCAAGGAAAAAATTTTTGTAATAGAATTTCCTTCGAATCCTTTCGTCAAAGAGATGCATATCTGCAAAAATAAATCCAACCTTTCCACACTATGTGAAAACTCTTAAATGAGGGAGATGGTTACTTGGAATAACATGTATTAGAAATTAAATCCAGTGGTGAGATATATGTTTAGTAATAAGAACCAAAATAAATTCAAACGCCGTAATGTAAACAAATTTTATTTTATGTGCAATTATTACTCTCTTTTCAATCTCTTAAAATATATTTTTGTCAGTGTTATTTTATAGGACAAGAAAATAGTAACAAACTTGTAGATTAAGGTACGCAATCTATTTCCTTTGATGTTTTTGAGGGGGTTGATGTACAAAGATTATTAACAATACATATGAATAATTTTCGTAACAGTCTATAACCAGTTAATTTAATATATTTCTCCAGTTATGTGATCATTCATCAAAAATCACCTATTATGACTAAAATTTTCCAAGTAATTTGCTGAATGAAGATTGTATAAATAAAATGAATAAGTTATTCAAATTGTATACCACATTAGCATGTAATAAACCAAGAATAAAAAATACGTACTATATATATTAATTTTCAATATTTTATGGTTAAAAATGTCACACCAAAATGCCAGATATTCATTTAAATGATTAAATTTTACATCAAATTCAACCTATTGTTTCCATAATCTATAATTGGGGGAAAAAGTTTGGCAAATACCTGTTACTTTCCTCACATTCAAATCTCCATTTATTACAGCATTGGTGCTGATCAAAAAAGTTTATTTATATCCAACACATAATTCGTTTTGTAAAAAAAATGACGACAGTTAAATTTTATTAGTAGCAGATTATATTACCAAACGTGATGAAATTCACTACACTAAAAAATGACTTAAGTTGCTTCGCATTTTTCATTTTCATCCAGATACCTTTCGTATATTGGGAAAAAATTAGCAACTTAAAAGTGTCATTCGATACTCCATATTTTATTTTAAAATATATATAAGCGTTATATTAAACATCGAGTAGAATTATTGGAAGACACACAATTTCATCTTTACAGTGATCATGCTTCGTATTTTATTTCTCCTCTCTAAATTCGATCTATATAACACATGGTTCATCAATTTACATGGTACCTTTTTATTCAGAATTATATTCAAAATTTACTTGAAAGCCAACTATCATAAGGTGACCAGACGTCCCGCTTTTAACGGGCCAGTGCCGGTTTTCAACTATTTATTCTACGTCCCGCGAGATCTTAAGAAAGTCCTGATTTTTAAAAAGAATGCACAAGCTAGGGAACAGCGGGAGAACGGGAAGGGAATATACGGTTTTCGGCTTCCATGCAGCTATTTCACCAAGATATGAGTTTTATATTATTTTTGTAAATTTTATAATATTAAACTTTAGTAATAAAAATAATTGTTGAGAACTGATTAGAAAGAACTGCTTATCAAAACTCGCCTTCATCAGTTGCTAGAATACGACCACCATTGTTTGGACTTAATGAACACAGGCATTTTTCTTTTTGGCGTTGGCAGCGTTGAAAACATTTTGTAGCTGTAAAACGAAGAGAGAACACTTAGTACACTTCCACAGATTTCATTCTTATGGCGACATATTCTGCCAGCAATCTAGCATGATTTGGAACATTGTTGCAAAAGAATTACATCTTAAACAAAAATTGGAAAAGAAGGAGAATTTTAGAGAGGAAAAGCGTCAGGGTGTAAGAAATTTGAAAGTCGTCCACGCCTTCTCATATTGAGTTTTGTAACTGTCTCTCATACGATACACATCGAACTGCGTGCTGTGCTAGTTAAACAAGTGATGTCAACAAATAAGCTATTCAGATGATTTAGGCAAGTAATTTATTTAGGTACCAAAGGTAGGTATTTTTGGGGTACCAAAGTTTTAATTCTGTCAATGGTGTCCCGTTTTTCGAATGTTAAAATCTGGTCACCTTAAACTATCCACATTTCATTAAAATATAGAAATTTAAATGTATTATAATGTTTAAGTTGAATAATATAAACTTGATTTAACATTTCTAAATATTTTAGAAAATTTAGTGTATTCATACTTTCAACATTTTCTTTTTTAGTTCACTGAATTGTGTAACAAATTCATGTCTTTATTATTGTTTTGATAAAGACATGAATTTGTTACTTAATTAAGCAGTTGAATTTATTGACAAGAACATGTTATTGATTTTTCTTTAATATCTACGAATTTCTGTAATTAATCTTTATATAACAGCCGATATTACTTCTTAGATAAAGAATAATCATTTATAATTGTGAAAAAGCTAATGTAAAGCATTTACAGTACAAATACAACACGAGGCAACCGCAAATTCCAAGTTATAATAAAAACTTATTTGTAAGTATTATGTTACTTCTTTTGTTTTCCTTTACCTTCTATGATATTTTAAATCTCAGTTATGTTACAATTTTCATTGAAAACCTATGTAATAGAATTTTAAAAATGTACAGAATAAACAAACGAACAAAAAAAATAACAAAAATAAACTACAATTCCAAAATTAAAATATCTAAAAAAAATTATATATGATTTCATTAAGAGCTTAAATGGCTGAATGTGTTAATTATAATGCCTAATGAAATAAAATACACTTTTTTGAAAATATATATTTAAATACGGGGAGGGAAATTTTTGATTTTTGTAAGTTCGCAGTTGAGTTGTGATGATAGAAAAAGCTTTCTCTAATATATATATATAATTTTCCAAAATACTTGCAAACATGTACTTATTTCAAATGAACTTTGGGTGTATTTATACTATACATTATACACATTTTTTTTAACGATTTAATTTGCATAAATCTCGTTATGAAACGTTTTCATAAAAAAATATTTACTAGGATTTTAAAAATGTACAGTATATGATGTATGAAATAATAACCAAAAAGTCTTAACTTCTCTAGAAATTCTAAAGATATATTTTTTTAAAATTTAAATGATGTATCATTAATATTTTTCTATTACGGATATTCAAACTGAGTATGTCATGACGAAAAGATAAATATGTTTCAGTCGAATTGGAATTAGTCATTGGAAGGTATAATTATTTTTTTTAAAATTTCAAATAAAATATTTTCGAATATAAAACGAAAGTATAATTCCGAAATAAGTAAATAGCAACAATTGTTACAATTTTTATCACAGTTCATTAATATAGGGGGGGGGAAATCACCCAAGCGTAGGCTTTATAAAATGTGTGTTACAAATATTTCTATATGGAGAGAAAATAAAAATCCAAAAATGATTCAAACCATTTCACTTACTCAATAATTACAAATTTTCGCTCTAATTTGGCAGGTTAAAGTTAAAGGGGGGGAGCAGAGACCACAATAATTAAATAATAAGTTATAAAATAATCTAGCGTCTTTGATATGATGTCATATTTTCGAATTTTATAGAAGTAAGGACATATGTTAACGTAAAACTAAACCTTTACGGACTTTAACTTAGTGCTAAGGTTGGTAAAATTAATAGAAATAAGGCTACACATTTTTTTAGATAAATAAATCCAATGTAAAATGATTAAGTTAGGCGTAATGTAAAATAATTAAATGGCGTCAACGTAGAAAATTAATTATATTACAGTAAAAGCAGAGGAAAACATAATGCAGTTTCCTGTGTATGGATTCAAAGACCTTGAACAGAATTAAATTATTTCAAGACAAAGTGTTAATATTACAAGGACAAAGTTAACAGATAATTTACCTCGTTCCAGAGTTCAAATAAGAAATGCTCTTGTTCAAATTCTTTTCATGAGTAAACAATGTAGCAGATAAATATGTAAACAATGTAGCAGATAAATATGTATAATTTGCATTTTAAATCATTCACACCGCGCAGATAATCAATTGAATAAAAGCGCGTTGAATTGGAAATTATTTAATAATGATATACTTTCTACAAGTTCTGATAGTTTGAAGAAAAAAGATCATCAAACAAATGATAATCTAATAATTTAATAATACGAAAAAAAACATACATTGCGATAGCACATAATGAGGTTTTACAGACCAAATGAAACCAGGTTAATAAATTAATACTATTAAATTAACTAAATAAACATTGTATTGACGTAGATGAAATCATAATAGAAACAGAAAGCAATTGCATTAAATTCAAATCAAGAACTTTAAAGTAGAAAGTACTAAAATGGCCAGAATTCCAATGCAGGTCCATAAATACAATTATATTAAATTCAAAGCCAGAACTTTAACCATATTGATAAAGTCAAAAACGCACCTAAGAGTCCGAAATCAATTTCAGTAGGGAATTAATGAGCAATGTAGAAAAATAATTTGACTTGTAAATTATTCACCCTACTCAGAAGAAGATTAATTGAAAGCCCCAAAAGAAAAGAAACCAAACACCTAACTAAAACGGCACGACATTTAGTTTAATGTACATGAACTCGGTCGCATGCGACGGATTCATTGTGCAGATCGAAATCAAATACTTAAGAGACCCCAGAGGTCAAACACAGTGATATAATGCAGCAACTGTGCAAAAAGACATTTGAGTTTGAGCCTGACGCTATGTGATGACAACACAAGATGGCCATAAAGATGATGACGCGAAGTGTCCGGCTGTCATGACGTGTTTCCGGTCGTGCATGCAAGAGTCAACGGCCTTCGGGACAAAGTTTACGACTGAGTTTCGCTGGAAACGTGTCGCGAACCTGCTTTGAATCAACTTTTCAAACGAATCTGTGAATGAGAGTAAGACAGATGGAAGAAACTGACTGCTAAGTTTTGTTTATATTACTTCTCGTCGTTGTGTCTGGAATGGTACTCTTTCTTTTCCTCTAATCCAGATTACGTTTGAAGTTGAATTCTTGAAGACAGGGTGATAAAAAAAAAAGATTTTCGAAGAATTATCCATATAATAAGATTTTACCATCGTATTTTTCGGACCATAGGACATACCACAAAATTAAGAAAATATATTTTTCTAATGCCCGGTAAATTTGCTATTTCATCTATAAAAGTAAAAAAAAAGACATGACTTAGAAAGCTTCAAGAATTAAATGAAATAAAATTATTCGAAGAATAATATTGATTATTATTTTTAGAACTTTTTATTCGCTTTAAAATGAGAGATGAGTATTTTTATGTTAATGCAATTAGTGGATTATTCTATATGAAAAGGTGTGCCTTATGGCAATAATACAAGTGACAGGCTGAAAGAAAACATTGGGAGGTTTCCTTAAATTCATAAAGCATCCCAACAGTTAGATGATTAAGCAAAAATCAGCATTATGTATTCCGAAAATGTTCGGATAGTTTCTCTTATAGTTTTACCATAATTATTTCAAAAACATTTAATTGTTTTGCTTTGTAAATCAGCTCTTATTTAAATCAAAATTAACCTTTTGCAAAAATCAATTTCTGTTCATTTCTAGAAAGAATTTTCTTCGGATTATGAACTTCTAATTTCTGATACAAATAAAGAAATTATAAGAGCTTGTTACAATTTTAGATCCCTTTTTATCAAAACTTGCTGAACGATAAGCTTACATTAAAAACAATTTCATCTTCATAATTTCTTCAACTTTATAACAAAAGGGAGGACTTTTAGCAAGCCAAATATCAGGTTAATGGAGGTATAATTGCAGATTTAGCAAAATAATATGATTTAATTTATTGTGTAAGAGGCATATCCAATATTGAATACTTCAGAAGAACAATATTTATGAATGAAACGCTTTGAATATTCAATTTTAAATATTATAATCAATCTGATTTTTTTGAATAAGTCAAGATAAGTTTTGTACGTTCCATTTCTCGCTATAATATTTAAACACTGAAAAATAACTGGATTTTTCACAGTTACATCCAAATAAATGTCAATTGATGGACTTGACTCACTAAAGATTTCACAGGATTGCCATAGTATCACTTTTGATTTGGAAATAAAAAGCTTCAGTTCGATATTACAATTTCTTTTTTTCCTCCTTTACACCTTTTGGGTGCTTTGAAATAATTCATATTTTTAACATACGAAGATAGTTCAAAAATGTCTGTTTTTGACGATGATAGCGTGAGAGTAATTTGATATTAATTTCCATTGTATTGTGCAATCTGTTCAATGAAGCCAAAACAAGTCTGACACTGACTCATTGGCTAGTTTTAATTGTCGCCGCGGCGAGTTGCAACCATCGAAGAGGCTGGGATTCCTCATTATACACCGGAAACCAAGCAAAAATCAAAATGATGGGTTCGTTTCGCTCAAAGAAGCCAAAAAGGTATGGCGATGCTATTTTGAGAAGCGAAAGCCGTCATATTCCTAATCTTCTTAGAAAAAGAGAAAATGAGGAGTGGACAATATCACAGTGAGTTTTCCCTATTTCTAACACTGGCTCTTTCTGAACAGCACTCGTAACGCTATCATTTCTGAAAAATATGATGCATACGATAAGAAGTGGTTTAATTGGTTTTATAAACATCGCATATAAGAAGCAACACAAAGGCTATTGCAGACTGTCAAGAGATGAGGACGACAACTGGGATGGCACCTTCCTCTCCTAACTTCCACATCACGCCATCAGGAGAACGTAAAAAGTGGAAATTATCAAGATGATTCTATGTATCCCTCCAATAACTCTCCAAATAATAAGTAAGTTCTTCAGGCATGCGTTTGGTACGGTTTTAGGAATTCAGGATGATATATAGAATTATAATGTATTATCGTAACACAATTAAATATAAATAAATTATACTAATATTTTAAATAAATGAATGGATGTTGACCATTGTAAAAGTGAAAAAATAAGCTATCC
>BMAW01058244.1:1442307-1504650 GCA_019974015.1 Nephila pilipes | reverse complement strand
TAATCTGAGATTAGTTCTTATAAGAAGAAATAAGACAGGAGACAAAGAAAATGAATGGATGTTGACCATTGTAAAAGTGAAAAAATAAGCTATCCCCTGAAAACAGATTGCAATGCGTCCTATTCGAATGAAAAATTAATCTGAGAATAGTTCTTATAAGAAGAAATAAGACAGGAGACAAAGAAAATGAACGAAAAAAAATAGCTTTCTGTAATATATTCATTTAGAATGTAAAGTATTATTTGAAATTAAGTTTAAGGGTTTATATATATATATATATATATATATATATATATATTTAAACCTATATATTTATTATTTTCAAGGGTTAGGTATTCAAAAAAACAAACAGAAATATTTTTAAAAAATTTCTGTTTCATGAATATACAAAATGATTAATTTTTACTTAAAGATATGAACAAAGGAATAAATATGATTTAAGTGGTATAAAAACATGTCGCGGATTAAATTAAAATTTTAGTATAATTAGAGTTAATGTACTTTAATTTAAAATTTTAGACTAACGTACGTTAAAATAATTAACGTACTTTAATGTTTCTTCTAAAATACATTAATTCTTTCAATTAAATAGAGGAAATTCATGTCTCGCTTAACACAAACAGAATTGTTGAGATATTTTTTTAAAACTGAGATATACTGTCTACATATCAAAATCAAAATTCTTCCTTTTGAAATACATGTGGAAATTTCAAATTCTTAGCCGCATAATTACACTAAGAATAAAAATACGTTACAAAATATAAATTCATAGCTTCATTCTGAAGATAATGAATGAGAATTCTTCATATTTTCTTTAAGAATTCAAAATTAAATATTCCTGGAAGCTTATAAATGTTATAAGCTTTTGATTTAACTTGGTTCACTCATTTTCATTATCTCTTTGATATGTTTTCACTTGCATCATCTCAGAAGAATTAAATATTATTTATTACATAACACTGAAAATTTGTAACGAGATGGAAGGTGGGGGTTCCCGGATGATATCGTCTGAGTGTCCAAAGTGATCGTAATTTTTTCTTCTGGATAAACCTATATTATTTTAAAAATAAATAAAGATAATAAAACTACTATCACACACTCTCACTATAGGGGAAAAAAACCCAATCCTTATGGAGCCGAAACTAATGCTAAAAAAATTAAATAACTACAATGTAGAAATTTCATTGAAAAATACGACCATGCGACAATATCATCAAATGAGATAACAAAGCGAAGTACGTCTACGTGAAAAAAATACATATTGCAAAAAAAAAAAAAAAAAAAAAAAACCTGGTGAAACGTAAGAGAAGCAAGCCAACTCAGAACATTCCAATTACAGACCTTTCCCCCTCAAAATAAACGAACCAGCGAACCATGAAATTTATTAAATGTTGATAGTAACCTCAAAATCAAATTCGAGATTCTTTCTTCCATCCAAGCTTGACACAAGTGTCATTCAGTGATGTACTCACCTCGTTCACCCACTCCCTGTCTCCCCCTTATCCATTTCGAATCGATTCCAATTTCCCACGGACACCCCTGGGATCTCCATTCCATTCCACGGCTACCCTTTTACCAAAGAAATGCCATGGCCAGATGGATCGGGATTTGCTGCAGAAGAGAAAGAGAGGGAAAAAAAGAGACTGTTCTCTGCGTCTCCCAGAAAAGTAGGAGAGAAAAAGTCTGTCTAGAAAAAAAAGAGAAGGAGGTGGGGGTTGAGATAAAAGAATCCCTTTCCTCCTGCACATGCCAATCGGAGCAGGGTTCAGATAAAGAATGCGAATTTACTGCGTTCCTGGAAGCTGGCGTTGCGTAAACTTCATGAATTGGGACTTCCCCGTTTCAGAGAGGTCAAATTCAGGCAAAAAGAATATTGGGCTTTCAAAAAAAAGTTGGTCCCACATGTTCAAATTCAAAATATGCTAACATTCAAAAGCACCTATAAATAATAATTTTTAATCTTTTCATGAAACAAATCCAACAGAACAAGAATTCCATTATTTAAAAAAAAAAAAACTTATGCTGAAGAAAGTATTAAAAATCACAAATTGATTATTATTTAAGAAACAGGTTGAAATTTCAATAAATCATAGCTTATTTGAAATTTTAAGCTTATTTTTAGTTGCATACTACATAATTGTTAAAATAAATAAATATCGGCTTCCTTCTAATGTAGAGGAAATTTAACGTTAAACTGAAGACAATAAACAATAAAGAGACAATAACATAAATCATCGATAATCATCTTATTTTAAAATGAGGATAAATTTTGGTAATTATTTTTCTTTTTTGATCACAGCTGGAATTCGTGGAAGAATATATCAGAATATAAATGTATTTAATTTTACCTTACGAAGAAAAAAAAAAATAGAAGGTCCAGATATCTCGTTAAATGTGAAATTTCAAGAAAAATTAATATGTTTTGAAAAATATTAAAGGATTTCTATAACTAACAATTTCTATTTTTTCCCAACTTTTCAGTGAATTGTTATAACTTTGTTAATCATTACTATTTTGTGCATTCCTTTCAGAATTCAATTATCAATTCCGTATTCCATTCGTTTCATTCATATCAGGCACTGCTAAAAATGTTTATTAATGATAATTAAGTGGCTGACACTTAACGAAATGTTTGGAAAAAATTCTACATGAACTATATTATTGCACACGATTTCGGGTTAAATACATTTAACACAAAATTTTATTTACACAAAAAAAAAATTTCGGTCCCCTACGTTTCACGTTAAACTACTTTCACTTTACTTAAAAAAGATATAACATGATAACTAAATATAAATAAAGAAAGTAGCATCTATTCTTAATAAATAAAAACTCAAAATTTTGAAATTATTGAAGAAATATATGTTTAAATATAACATATGTGGTTTACATTTTCATGAGTTTTTTTAAAGATTTATATTACAATAATATTTTTCTCCTGGTAACTTAATGTAAGTTACGATCAAAAAACCAAGCAGCGGAAAATAAAATTTAGAAAAAGTAATACATTTAATACTACATTTTTTAAATTCCTTGAATCACATGTACATCATAAAATCTTATATAATAGGAAAATCAGCAAAAAAAAAAAAAAAAAACTTAATTTATAGGATACATTTTCTATTTGCAGGATATCGATCAAGAGGATGCTCCATCTATTTATAATGAAAGTGTTCATAAAGTTCCTTTCTTTTGATTATGATTATTTGGAAGTACTACAAAGCAGTGGCGATGTCATCAGGTGTCATCTAAGGACAAAGGTATCTTTTATCAATCTATAAGGAATAACATAACAAAAGTTGTAAATTTTTCAAAAGTTAAACAGACAGATTAACTTCTGTGGTAAACAAAAGAAGAATATGATAGAAGCATCACGAGGTCTATTGGCAAAGGACCTTATAATTATGAATCTCGGTCAAATGACAAGGACGATACCTGAGCTATGGCTCTTCCCTCTCCTAACTTCCATACCACGCCAACGGAAGGACTTTGAGCTATCTAAACATAATTAGAGTCAGTGCTTTCTAATTGTTTCGAGATTAAGTTTTCGATTGTCGTTTATCTGGGGTGTCAGAATTCATCGACTAAAAGAACCTAAATCCAATATGGTTGTTTATTAATGCCACACTGAGAAGCAATACGAACGCTTCTGACGACGGACCTTGTAATTTTGAACCTCGATCGAATGGATACCTGAGCTGGCTCATCCTTCTCCAAAATTCCACCAGATGTTATGTGCCTCAGTCCAGCTATATAGCCGTCTTTAATGGCATCAGGGCTCGAACCCATGACTCGACGAAAACCGCTGGCTGCGAGTCCGTTACCATGATCACTAAGCTGCTGCGACTACCCAAAAATTGTGCGTGTGAATAGTTTCCAATTTAAATATAATTATTTTGCCTTTCTTATTAGTAACCTACAAATCTTAACGTTTTGGGAAAAATTGTAGAATTATAGAAGTAAATAATAATTTTTTTAAAAAAAAGTTTCATGTACTAAATATCTTAAATGGTATTAATTCCCCAGGCATAAATTAAAACTGTTCTAAATTTTAGCTTTCCGATACAGAGATCTAAGATTATTAATGGAAAGAGATTCATCAGTGAAGTAAATGAAAGTAATTACTACATATTTCGAACAACAAACATTCAGGCAAAATTTAATAAATAATGCACTGAAGCTTCGACTCTTAGAAATTCTGTCATGACATTTTCAAAGAATCACTACTTACCTAAATTTACTTTGATTGATAAATTCAATTACTCTTTTTACCGCAAATTCTAAACATAGAGCTATAAGATATTGAAGAATACTATGATAGAAACTTAACAGGTGCAATATAAAATATTTAAAAAAAATTAAATATTTCTTTATTTTTAAAATAATACAGGAAGTTATCAATTCTCGAAATTTTAAACTTATTATATTAGTGGAAAATGAATTTAATCCGAAATTGGATATTACGAAATTTTTAAACAAAATTTGATATTCATAACCACCTTTATTTCAATGACTAACTTCATATTTTTTTAAATATTTAACTATTATATAAGGACTTGTTTTGCTGGTAACCCATAGAGTGCTTGTTAAAGAGACAAAAATTTGGTTATGTAAGAAACGGATATAATTTTATTCCTATAAACATTTCGAAATTATTTGTGGTATTAAATAATGCAACTAATAAATATAATAAGTTTACGAATATTTTTAACAAAAAAAAAAGGAATTCTATTAAGTAAAACGGAAGTTAGCTGTCAACTAAGATAAAGCTAAATATAATATATGACTCTTTTAAAATTATAATGAAGAGCTCGATTCACAGTTCTTTTGATATTTAAAGTATTAAGAAGGAAATATACAAATCATTACTGTTATTAATGTATTTCATGCGAAGTTAATTCATATAGATATCATAATGTAATTCTTAAATTTATGAAATTTAATTTTCGACACAGTTATCAAATACATCATTTGAATCATTTTAACACTGAAATATAAATAAAGAATGTTTATTCGTTATAAATAGAATGAAATCACATAGTTAAATTTTGTTAGTAATAGACTCTATTCTAAAAAAAAAAAAAAAAACTTTCATATATAGATCAAATTTTTAAGATTAGGGACTAGAAAAATATGTGTCCAGCACAGTATATATTCAACCCTTCTAGTTCTAAAGATGTTTTTCGTCCTTAAAAATTCATGCATTTCAATTACAATTCCATATCACAATTAGTCACTACATTAAATATATGTGTAAAATTAAAAGCCGC
This sequence comes from Nephila pilipes, assembly GCA_019974015.1. NCBI lineage: Eukaryota > Metazoa > Arthropoda > Arachnida > Araneae > Nephilidae > Nephila > Nephila pilipes. The sequence continues at coordinate 1,499,380 of BMAW01058244.1, read as the reverse complement.
AATAATTTAAAATATCAATATTGATTTTTCCTGTTTGCAGTTCTTTAAACCAGAACGTCTATTTTATTATTGAAGACACAATCTACTTTATAAGGAATCATAAAATATATTACTGTCGAAGAATGAGACAATTATAAAGTCCCACTAATCATAGGAAAACGTGATCATTATTTTAACGTGAAATAAAGTCTTACAATCATAAATCACAATGTATGAAATTAATTTTCCTTTTTAAAAAATTTCGGTTCATTTTAAATTTACATCATTTGCAACGAGTACTTCATCTATTACTTTCTTATGGATAATTTCAATATTAAAAAGTAACAAAAATTTATTTTAATAGTGTTTTTATTTGAGAACGAAATCTAATTTCAAATCACGTACTTCCACACAGAGTGTATAAAAATACCTTTAACAAATAAATAAGGGCTTCTATTCATACCAGCTTTTAAAATATAATGTATCTAATTAGTATACCTAAAAATAGTTCATCTATTAAGCATTTATCATTTAAGTTTACCATTTTACCTTATAGAGGGTTTCAACTAGTTTTAATGAATTAATTCCAGAAGCATTAAAAGGAAAAAAAAACATTATAATGAAATATTTCAAATACCGAGGCTCCACCTTGGTAATCTAGATATTTTCGACAACGAAAAAATGAGCTTATTTTATGCATTTTTTTTAAAATTAAGAGCAATGAAAGTCATATTTTAACACTGAAATATCTGCACACTTAGTTATATGTTCATGTACGAAAAACCGCTTTTATTTACATCAATACTTATGCATGATCAGTTAAAATTGGATATCTATATTTAGTTTTGTAAGTAACGTACCTTTACCATACATTACTTTTGTTTATAATAGTCATCATGTGCTTACCTCTAAGTACATTTTGTATAACATCAAATACTCTTATAACTTTAATGTTTTTGCAGAGTACTTTATAAACATAACATTTTATACACTGAAAATAATTTTAAAATGTGAATTTAATACATTAAAGACTTCTGATTTTATAATTCAAATTTCAATTAATTCTTACATAAATAATGTGGAACATCTATTCATTTATAAATTTTTTTTTTGCCATATTGTATAGAAAATAAACTCATTTTAAAACGGAGAAAATATCAGTAATATGAATGCAGTAGATTTTCTGGAAAGTGCACCAGAATATACTAAAAACTACATTTAAAGAAAAACCCAAATATGTAAATAAAGAATTTTTTTCTCTATGACATGGCATACAATTTTAAACTCAACATTCTAACGTTCTATTTATCAAATTCTTTACATAATACATCTATGGAATTAGCAAAGCGCCGTAAAATATGGATCAGCATTAAAAAAAAAAAAAGCAAAATTTGAAGCATTGTGTAGTCTAAGTTAAATTAGAGTCAAGTTTCGTTCCAGCGAAAAAATCGGAAACTGAGACGCGCACGATAAAGAAAAATGAGCTTATTTTAAGCCAATATAAAATCGGAAACTGAGACGCGCACGATAAAGAAAAATGAGCTTATTTTAAGCCAATATAAAAGCCAATATTAATGTCCTATGTTTTTAAAATCAAAAACATAGGACATCATACTTCAACACCGAGAAATATGCATACATAAGTGCATATTTATGCAAAGGAATTGCAATTATATGCATAAAAAATATGTATGATCAAATAATAATCAATAGCCATGTTTACATTCGTAAGTAATGCACTTACCTCTAATATATAATGTATAAAATCTACTGCTTTTATAAAATTAACATTCTATACACTAAACATATATGTAATTTAAAAATTAAATTTAATAAAACTTTAATTTTTTTATTCCAATTTTTCGTTAATTTTATGAAAATACTGCAAAAGATTCATAATTTGTGAACGTTAATTAGAAAAAATTTAGATTTTCTAGGAAATAACCTAATTTTAAAATGTGCAAAATTTCAGCACTAGAAGTAAATTTTGCAGAAAATGCGCCAGAATCCTAAGAAAACCACATTTTGAGAAAAGCGCATGTGCAGTTATTTTCTCCATGGCGTAGCAAGTTTGTTTGCAATTTTAAAAATCAATTTTCGAGCTTCTCATTTTTCAAATTCTCTTAAATATATCTAAGGTATCATTGAATATCCTTTTACACTTTAACAGGAAAATAAAAATAAAAATTGCAAAATTTTAAGCATTTTAATATGTCTCAACCACTTTACTTGTCATAAGTCGGATTAAAAATTTTTTAACTCTATTTTCATCTCGAATGATTCGCTCAACCGTATCAAAGTGATCCACATCAGGGTCTAATCAAACATCGATGCTGTAGACCCTCAAACTCTGCGTGTTTCAGTCCCAGAAACTTTCTGACCCTACCACAGTAGTTATCTCTCAGCATTTGCAGCTTTTATTTATTCATTGTAGGTCGAAGAGATGGTTCACCATTCATTAAGTTTTTTTCCACGAACCGGAAAAAAAAAACATTTTTAAAGAATATTTTAACTTCAAAAACTCGAATCCATGCCTTACGTTAACCCATTCATTCAGCACAAAAAAAAAATTCCTCATTTGGTATAAAATCAGTTTTGCTTTTAAAGAGATAATAAACACCCGTTTCTTATCCAAAACCCATTAACTCACTCTTGCCTGAAAACCGTTGTTAAAATTTCTCTCACGGTTATCAATTCGATATCGTTTCACAAATGGACTCTTCGGTTAAAAAGCGGCACCCGTTCACTAACTGAGATTTTTAATTGCTTTCCTCTGACCCTAAAGCACCGCTTTATCAATGGATACAGTTTTTACAGCAATTTAAGGTCAGTTAGTCCGAGTTACTTAAGTCGAAATTAAACGTTATCTTATGTTGTATATCGTTGCGAAGCAATTATTTCTACTGCCTTTCTTTTTTCTAGACAAGTGCATTAGATGTCGTAATGTTCGCTGTGTTAAGAAGAGTTCTCAGTCGTAATTGCGAATAAAATACTATAGGAACTGGATTTTAAACTAATGAATACAGATAGTCTGCTGTCAAATAATGATAAGTAGATGGGAAATTAATGTACAGAGAAACGGTAACATAGCTTTATATGAAGTTCTATAAAAAAAAAAAAAAGTCATGTTGTTGATAACTAAAGTCTAATTTATTTTCTCACAATTCAAAATTTTTATTCCCTTTTTCACTCTTTACATAACTATAGGAAAGATGAAATATCTAAAACTCAAATTAATGATTAATTTCTAAGCGTGAATTATTTTAAAACTCATATCTATAATATTCATATTTTGACTCGTACTGAAACGTCCGCTGGTTATTGATAGTTTTACTATCCACTATGTCGGAAATAAATAGATAAAAAATTATACATTTACATGAATAGAAAGAACAGATGAACCAGATTAATTTTTATTTAAGTTATGAATATTTCAAATTGATACCAATCTACACTCGCTTTAGCTACTTTACGCAAACCGAAATACCGAGAAAAAAAATTAAACTATATGTTTTACCTTCATACTCAGAGTATCTTTATTAATGCATTGATCATTTCAAAGTTTGAAATGTTAAATTTTTGACTTGTTTTATATTTCAGAAAAAATATAGTTTACAAGAAAGCCAGGAATGTGTTGAATGTTTTTAATATTAATCTGCTTTAAGATAATTAGAATTTAACTACATTATACAGTAAAATTTACTTTAATATTTGAAACGTTTTATAAGCGATAAAATATTTAAATTTTTTATTCTGTTTTCAAAAATATTAGGAAAAACAACTTTAAGCTTATTGATCTGTTTTTATTTCAATATGATTGATCTTAGTAGTGTTCATGAAAAATAATTGAGAATTTATGTAATAAAAAGTATATGCCAGAGTGACGAGGATTTATATTTATTTTTAATGAATATGGAAAATTGGAATTGATATGAATAGACATTCAAGTTTAAACAAAAACTGGTAATGAAGATTGAAAGCGAACAAAAACTCTTTTCGAAATTATTGTCTCATCATCGTAATCTAACACACGAAACCAGTTAAATAAAGTGCAATCCAGTTAAAACAAATTATAAGTAGAAATGTTATGTTCTTCCTCACCCAAAAAAGAAAATTTGTTATTAGAAATCAGATTTCATACAAATCTCTCATTTACTTTCAAGAAAACCCATGAAGTTATAATTTGTTTACATATTCTTTTCTTGCCCGGTAAATTATAAATTATCGATGAAAGGAAGAATATATATAACTGAATATCTTAAGATGACAAAAAATATCTTTGTTGGTTTTTAAAACACTAGCTAAATTTTATTTTAAACACATTTAAAAAAGCATATAGAATTTAATTTACCTGAGAAAAATTTTGCGTTACATTTAAATTACTTACTTTCTTTTTTTTTAAGTCCTCCAAATTAATTGAAAAGTATCTTACTTATCGATATCAAATATGTTATTATCATCTACGCACACTGAAAAAAGTTCTGAAAATATTTCTTGCGCTTCATTATAAATTTTGTATCTCAGTTGCAGTTTACATAATTCTCCTCTGAAATATCTCAGCTTTAATTTTGCAATTCTGATATATTTTCTTCAAATCGTTTTATGACATACATATTTTTGTATAGTAAATATTGAATAAAGAATTTGGATTCTTTCAAAATGAACTTTGTTCTGAGAATCCCTTTTCAACCAAGTCTAAATAGAAATAAATTTTAAAACTGTTACTTAAATAGATAGCCAGTCACTCATGCAACCATCCTAACTGATTGCATGCGAATGTATATATATATAAAACAGTTAATAAAATCAATGACGTTGAGAAGTTCAATGAACTTTCTGCATTTCTTATTTTAAGACTATTCATATCGAAGACAATGTTCTCTAGAATACAGTGTACTGACTTTCATACTTCATCATAATCGTTTTTATCAAAAATATAAAATTAAGAAGTTTTTCTTGGAAGGGTCAAATTTTTTAAGAATTCATATTGAATAGGATATACTGGCTTTAACACACTTAATCATAGACATCTTCCTCAAAAGATAGTTTTTCTTGGAAAGGACAAATTTTTCGTATTGAACAAAAATACTCACCAGAATATTTTACTGATTTTAACACTTAATCATAATTGCCTTCCTTAAATACGAATAATTCTAGAAAAATCAAAATCTTTTAAATATATTTCATATTAAAGAGAATAAATGCAAGAATATTGTAATGATTTTAATGCTGAATCATAATCGTACATTATAGTTAATAATGTGGGTTAGTGAAGATAAAATATTAACATATAATTTTAATATACATTGTACATACATTGTTTATCTAGTTATTTAGTTAAACATTAAATAAGATGGGAATAAATTACATCATACTTTTAATATTAGGTAATATGCGCAAAAAAAAAAAAAAAAAGATAAATACATTTCGATCTTTTCTATTAAACTTTTATTTTATTTTTATCGGTTGCGAATGTTAACGAATTCGAGACTGCCTCGTCATTAAAAATGTAAACTTTTAAAACGAACTTAAAAAGCGAAAGTTTTTTGCAAGATAATAAACTTATTCTGGAGCATTAGATATAGAGTTTAAGTGAAAAAATTTCAACATATTTTCACTTGGAATTCCCACTCTATAATACATTTTTAACACTTCTACAAAAAACACAGGGATGAAAGCGATTAATAAAGTCTTATAACCTATTTATTATATGAAATAATATTAAATTCAATAAATAGTATAAGCTTGTATAATAATATAAAACGGGAAAGTATAATAAATGAATTAGTTGGTTAACTATTTAGTTTAAGAAGAATAATTAAATGTTATTTATTAACTCTCTTCAGATATCGAGTATCATGAGCAGGAAAATAAAGACACAATCCAATTCTAAAACAAAAAAATTCTAAGAAGAAAACTCAGTATATTCATTTAATAGTTCCCTTGAAATATGTTGTTGCGAAATTCATCTTCAGCTTTATCCTTCAATCAGATTGATTAAAATGTGATAGGTTTTTTGAAATTAAAAAATAATAGTAACTAAAAAAAAAAAAAAAAAGGTTGGAAATTTCGATCCTTTCTGGTGGAAACAATTTCTTCGAAAATAAACTTGGAAAAAGAAATGAAAAAATAGAGTAAAAATGAAAATATTGAAACTATAAAATAAACTATAAAAACTAAAAACTATAAAAATGAGAAATGAAACGTATTGAATAATTAATTAAATATTTCATAACGAAAAAAATGCTTGAAATTAAACATCAACAAATAATTGATCAATTTAAATGAAATTCTCAAAACATGGAAATAATACATACATTAACATATTCATAAGCTACGAATTAACACGTATTTTGCCCTCCTATCACAGGTTTTTAATTTTAATTCAATCATTTCTAAGAATACTGCAATAGAAAAATTTGGAAACTAATTTCAGTGATCATAAGCGAAACATACGTGTTATTTAAAGGTATTTATAGAATAGTGAATTGATTTTCTTTAAAATAAATTACACCATACTTTACATGATTAATTAACTTTCTTTATGTTTATAAGATATTTATAGATCACTGAGCAACTCAAACAACCATGAAAAGACACTAATGAAACAATTTATACTTTTATTTTAGCATTGTAACACAAATAAACTTTGACTGCTTATTCCTATATCACTAAAAATATAAACAATTCTCACATAAAAACAACAACTCATAATTATTCCAGAACCTAAATGCAGTGGATAAACAATATGTATTTTATCATTGAACCTTAAGCACCTCATTATTAGGGGATATCGTAAAGTTTTAATGATAATTTAAAAATTACCTAGATACCTGGAAAAAATTTATTCTGCATTTTAATTGATAATAATGTACTTAATGCTGTAAATTACAGCCATTCATGTTGATTTGTTTGGTTTCTGGAAGCCGTAGATTGAAGTCTCCCGCGGTATAAAGAAGATCATTGTCTGCCAATTTCTACAATGACGACTTTTGAAATTCTAGAAAAGCTGGAAGAAACGTATAATTCTGAAGGGTGACTATGTAGCGAAGTCTTAAGAATAAGAAACGAAAATTATATTTCTATCTCGATTATTTTTAGTAACAATTAAAACTTTACGATTCCTAGGGATAATAATTAAAACTCTATGATACTGCGGATTAAACTTTATTCTATAGTTTTCAGCAGCCAAACAAATTTTCATTGATAATTATAAATTACTTTATTATGTAAGTAAATATTAATTAATATGCAGAATAAATTTTTTCCGGATATCTCTGTTGCTTCTTAGTAATAATTAAAATTGAATGATACCCCTAGCAAACACAATCCAGTAAACGAGATGAAATAAATAGTCCATTATCACAACAATTTTTAACTAAGGCAGAAATTCAAAATGTAAACTTACATCCTCCACCGTCTCCATCTTTAAATAAGCGCAACCTCACACGCAACACTACAACCTCCAACCCCAACACGAAAGCAAAGCGCAACAAGAGGACGAGCACGCGAGTGCTCAACAGTTAGAAAAAGCTCGCAGTGCGTAAAGCCTTCATGTTTAGAAATATCTGTCACTATAAACAAGGCGATTTGATAAGTAAATGACCTTTGCCGGAGCCAATCCGCTAGTGTGCCTCGGTGCTCCGGAATACTTTACGAGCAGTCTTTCCCTTTTTGCACAATTTTATGACCCTTCTTACGAGACGCGCCATTTGACCACTGCAGCCCTCCCTCCCCCGGTAGACAATGAAGCCTCTTCATCAATGCAGGTGATCTCCGGGCTCATTTAATGAAAGCACAGGGGGTCCTCCTGGATGCTTTACAGATTCCTGAGGAGACGATTATTATGGCACGCATAACAATCCAGACACCCCTTGATCCAGTGTTTGACACCGTTTCGAAAATGGGGTTTCGACCATAAAGTGATGGTATACGTTTCGCTTCCTAAGTGATTTTATGAATTACGCGGTAGAGGGTGCGTTTTTTAATACTCTCTGGAAAGGAGATTTAGAACACTTGACGAAACACGAGATAATACTGTCAGAGAATCTCTTTAACAAGACGTAATTTTACCGTTGGAATTATCTCTTTCTATGGATACATAATTCAGTGTTTGTAAAACTTAATAATGTGTAACACAAAGTTTTTTCCTCCAGTTTGAAATTATAATTATTTACCGAGAGAAAAAGAAGCGCTAAACACACACATAACATTCAGAGAATTTTATTCTATCACCATAACTAGACGTAATTTAACAACGGGAGATATTTCTTTTTATAGATTGCTATTTGAGTGTTTGTAAAATTTAGTATAGTATAAAATAGAAAGTATTTTCTTTAAGCTTAAAATTATTATTTACAGAAGCACTCGTGTTTGAGAAATTATATACCTAGATACTCTCCAGAGATTTGTAATATATCTCTTCAACCAAACGTAATTTTGCGGCAGGAGAGTTTAATTTTTGATTGATATTTAATACTGCGTAAAATAGAAACTATTCTCCTTCAACTTCAAATCATAATACTTATTTATTAAAGTACTTGTGCTAGATAAAATATGTATCTACTCGTAAATGCGATCAGGTAATATTAACCTATCGTCTTAATTAGAAGCAATTTTACTCTCTTCCGTAACTTTTTTTTCCGTAGATGGAAACTTGAATATTCGTAAAATTTAATAACATATTTCATAGAAAGTATTTTCCTTCAGTTTAAAATTATAATTATTTTCCGAAATACTTGTGATCGAGAATATATATACATTTAAAGAAGTGAATTCCAACAATGATTTTCGTCAGCTATAGTTGGATGAGTGAATTAAAATTATTGATGAAAATGTTTGAAGTGTGATAAAGTACTCCAGGAACAATTGACAGGATATAAAAGGGTCGAGAAAATACGAAAAAAGCTCCTTTCGTGGCAAATTAAAAGATATATATTTAACATTGTAAATAATTAATAAAAGATTTTAAAAATTGAGATCATTCTTTCATACACAAGCTCTTGGACCTTTAAAATCCCTGAACCAAAGGGTCATCCACTTTGTCTGTGTAAAGGGTAAAATTTCAACATACTATTCATATGGAACCAAATAAAACAAGTCTAATATTTTAAGTAGAACTCATAATTTAATAACAGTATTCGCGAATATCTTTCGTATAACATTTCATGTTTAATCATAATTAAACATCATCAGGTCCGAAACACTGAAAAAAACCAGGAATCAATACTTAAGATCTTGTTAAACTTTTCATACTTAGATTGTATTTTTCGTTTTCCAAACTTCTGGGCCATTTCGGACCAAATTCTAAAATTATTACAAAAATCAAATAACGTAAATTATATTGGGACTATTCAAAGTGAAATAAATGACGCTTTTAAAATTATATTGGTAACAGACAGTTCTGTCTCTTTGGATGAAAATTTAAAAAAAAAAAAAAAAAAAAAAAATTAATTAAAAATTTTATAAAAAAAAATTAAAAAAATTAAAAAAAATTTTAAAAAGATAAATTTTAATTATTCATCACTAAGTTTGTCTTTTGCAATCATCACAGTAACTAAACATTAAACGATTTTTTGTTTGCTTATTGTCATTAATTCCGTTGCAAACAAGTTATTTTAAATATAGTTTTACGTAGTTGTTCAGTATATCTTAGAGAATAACAATAAATAAAATCACGCATTTTTTAAACCAACTTTAACTCTTTTTTCGACTTTTTTTTATCTTCTTTAGTTTTCAAGATTTGTTCAATTTTAATGATCTGTCTATTTGTTCATATGAAATTTTATTCGAAATTTAATATTATTTTATTTTTATCATATGCGTTTATATAAATTTTTTTAAACATTAACTTTACTTTATGAATGAAATTTCCTATTAACTTGGGGGAAAATATACAATAAATAGGATCCTACACACACACACACATACAATGTAAAATCTTGATAATATATATAATATAGATTGCTTATTCCATTGACGAAAATAAAACAAATTACATTAAAATGAAGCAAATTTGAAATACTTATGCACAGATTTCAAAAGCAGTTTACCAGGCGATTAAAATTACGAAAATATGTGTGGAAGCACAATTTTTCCAGTTCCAATAAAGGTTAACAATATGAAAACCACTCTTTAATTTAACCTGCTTAACATAATAAATTTTAAAATAGAAAATAATCACTTATGCAATATATCTAAACGAATGAGAATATGTAATTGCATTAGTTTATTTCAAATATAATTTATCTATACAACAACTTTAAGTAAGTATACTTATAAAACGAAAGTATATTACGACATACATATTTCGAAAGCATTTAACATTTATAAAATCACTCGTAAATAAATTTACCCGGGATGTATATAAAAAATAGTCACAGATAAACACCGTAGATATTTAATGGAGTATTTCCATAACTACAGGCATTTAAAAGTACCCGTTTTTTTCTGTGAATATTTGCATTAATTTATGTGTGATTGATGAAATATATAATATCTACTCGTAATTAATGAATGGTTGTAAAAATATTGTGATTCTCACAGTGAAAGGAATAACTTTAAATATTTATGTAAACTATACGAATAATTACTTCTTTTTTTCAGATAGGCAGCGAGATGTGTATAAACTATAATTAATCCATGAAAAGAAATTGTTTTGTTCAGTTATATTCCCTATAAGTAAACTGTATATTTCCCACATGCGACCTCAGAAAATAAATTATAATAAAGTAACTTAATAAATTTACAAATGCGAATAAAAGTAATATTGAACTATACAGCTCTATTATTAAAAAAGTATAACCTCGTTTTCTCTTCGACAATTTAAATTATCATTCGTTGTCTTCAGTTATTGTTCTTCAGAGGAAAAAAAAAAAACAAATCAACGGGTGGCAGTAGAAAGAGAACCCCAAAAGCAATTTATGTAGCTACTTAAAATTAAGCGTCCGTTCCCTTCCTCCTCGGGATTGGTTGCCCTTCCCCCCTCTTGGCCGGGGAGGGCGGCCGATCATTATTCATGGCGTCGGCCCTGCTTTCTTTTCTTCGGCGGCCCGACCAATAGAAATCCATTGCTCTTTCGCCGACTGCATTCGCAATGAGGCTCAACAAAGAGACTCCGAATAAGCTGGTGTGTTGTAGGAAAACTGTCAAGCAGGGTGCGCGCGCTCCGTTTTGCCTCCTTTTACATGATGACAAAATGGAAGAGCACTAAACAGCAAATAATAGATGCGATGTTTTATAAACAAAAATATTTTGTAATGACCCTGAAATAAATTACGTATTTAATGGTAATGATCAACAAAAAAAAAAAAAAAAATTATTCCTCACGAGGGAACTCTGATGTAAGTATTTGCAGATAATTATAAAATTATATTTTTATATTTCATCACAAATCTGTGAATTTTTCAGGCATGATAAAAAAAATATTGATTATTTTCCGGAAGAATAGTAATTATTCTCATTTATTGAATATCGCTGAAGATAAAGTCAGTGGTCGACAACTAATATATGAAAACACGTAACATTGGAGAACAAATTGAACAAAAAAATCTAGAACTGATCAAATTAAAATACGGATGAGAATAATAAGAAATTTACATCATTTGGGTGATTGTTATTTTGCAATCATAACTGATTTAAAAATAACAATATATCTTTAGGTTAAAAATTGTTCAAAACCGACTTGCTATATAGTAAAGAATCAGCACATTACTAACTTTAAAAACTAATTTGTACAGATGAATTAGCATTAATATCAAAAAATTCAATTTGAAATATGAAAACAGGAACAATGGAATTTAATAGTACATACAGAAAAATTATTTTTTAATGAGTCACTTTCGAACAAGAAAGCAGGAAAAGAATGGCAGAAAACAAGCTATAATGCTTCAGTTAGCTTATAAAAACAACACGAAGTATTTTAAATGTAAATAAGGTTCTACAAGGGAAAGAAAAAAAAACATAAAACATCGAACAGTTTAACTTTATTGTCATTCTCCAAGAGCATCACGGTTTGCCGATTACTGGTTTAATAATCATGTCTTCAAAATTGTTTTGGAAGATTTAAACGTCAAGAAAATGTTATTTCGTCACTGTAAGTCAGAATATGATGTTTTTTCCTTGCATTGGAATTCTTAGTTGAATAAATTCTATGAAACAGCGTACGCGTTGTTTGACATTACTATCTTGCGAGTAGCTATTTCAATTTTTCTTTATTGCATAAATTTGATTGAGCAGCTTGTGGTGTATTATAAAATTATATTACGAAGCGCATTTTTGCTTTTCTTCATTAATAAATTACTATGAACAGTGAACAATCATTTACTATATTATAATGCGGGTTGCACATTTTAGTTTATCTTAAAATTCTCGGACAGAGGTAAGATTTAAAGAGAGAGAGAGAGTAGCTGAATAGGTTCTTGGGTATAATTTGAATCAATGTTAATTACTAAGTTCCCTGAAATCATTTATTTATGTATAAATGCTCTTAATATGAGGTTTTAGTAACCAGCTTTACAAATGCAAAATCTGATACAATTGTTACTATACATTATAAATTCCTTTTTACATCGCATCATTCATTCGAAGCGAATAATTAATGTAAAGCAACATTTTTTTTCGATTAGACGCAGAACTCATTCTTAAAGATTTGGTATAGAACGAGCGAAAATTTTAATGGCTTAAATTTTTCGTTTATTTAAATGCAATGTGTTTGATTAACATTAAATAACTTATTCCTTAATTTTTATCGCAATATTTTAACACATAACAGCAAATTAAACAACCTTTCCATTGGTAAATACATAAAGCGAATTATAACATTAATAATTCAAGTAAATTCAAATAGAAAGATGACCTTCAGATTCTCCTTAACAAAATTATATTTTATTCAATAATTTTTTTTTTTATTTATACGAGAAAGAAAATGAATACTTTGTTTAGAAATAAATGAAAGAGAAACAATTAAAAACATTTGTAGAAATTCTTTGCCTTTCACCTAACATTAGCTAACATGCAATTCTGGAAGAAATGTAATCGGAAAAACATTTAAAGAGAAAGCTATGGAGCTATTTATAATGCAGCATTATATGCTTATATCTTCTTCAAAATAAATAGCAATTCTGCGATAAATTAAGCATATTTACATTAGAATTTATCAATACCTTCCCGAAATGCATAACTTATACTTAGTACTTGTAAGTATAAGTTTTTACCTTTGGAATGAATTTTCATTGATATTCAGTAGCATATTTTCAAAAAAATCTATTTCGAACTGTTTCATCCTAAATCACAATTTGATTCGATCTCGAAAAATAAGTCACATGAACATTTTATAGTTATTGACAGCTGATTACAATGATCTAGTCCATTTTTTTGCCGTTGCTGCAAAAGAAAAAAGTGCATATTATTTTGCGAATATAGATAACAAATCCAAGAATTACTTACATTGAAATGTCTGCATGTCTAGAAATAAACACGAGATCAGACATAAGAGGGGCAGGGAGAAAAAAAAATGAAGAAAGTAAATATGTTAAACAATTATATGATACATATTATTATATAGTAATATAAAAGTTATTTAGCTTTATACAATGTATATGAATATTTAATTATGGTGAAGACCATATATAAAGGACAGTTGAATTTAGAGACATAAATATGTTGCAAAATTTTGATGAATAATTCCAATGTTTTATACTATTACAAAATCAACTGTTCGTTCTGAATTCACATTTCATTATTAAATATGTTTTGAATACGAAATTCTCTCCCTTTTTTTATTTTCCAGGATTAATACCAGTTTTTTGTTTGAGGAAAAAAAATGAAAATATGAAATGGCGTCAATTTGTCAAATTTCAAGAAGACCTCAGAAAACTGACTACACGTTGCTAAGTAACATTTTTATTTTATTTTTTGTTTAAAACTTTAAAAAAATAACCCATTAAATTATTTTCTGTCACTTTTGAAATTATATATATATATACGTATGTATGCGATCGATAACTTTTTAAGTAGGAAGCTCGTTTATTTCTTGATACAATTCCTCTGGAAATGGTAATTTATTTAATTACGTGGTTATAAATTTTGAATAAACTGGCATCTTCCCATAATCAACATAAATTTTGTGATTACCCATCAACATGTTCTTGCCACATAAAATACCTAAAGATCCCTGAATCTAGTACCACGTAATCTGAATAATCATCGTATTTAAATTCCAAACAGGGAAAGTTAATTTCCCTTCCGATTTGGCTACGAATATGAAAATACGGAGGTTGTGGCGTCTGCCGATTTCATATATGATGTATTTTCTCTCTCTTTCTCATTGAATGTAAAATAAATACACTTTACTCAGAGAAGTAATATTTATTTCCCAGCCATTACAAAAAAGTTTTTATCGCTTTTTCTTTATATATACCTATATTTAAGCGCTCGTAAAATCTGCTTGGACAACTTTTCGCATGATCAAAGTTCTGTTGGTACTATCGTACTTGATTGTGTGTTTGCAATCGAAGTCCCTGAAAAATCCCATCATACAATACCAAATAATCAAAAGAAATCCCTCCATATAAAATCGAAGCAAGGTGAAATTCGCTTTTTTTCACTTTGGCCATCATGGCCTGTTAATGGCTCTGCTCATCTCAAATCTGGAGGCATTCATCGTCATCATGTTAAATTGACCCTCTCTCATCAAAAGGAATAAACAGACTTAATGGAAAAATTGTGTTTTAAACACAGTTATGACTTCTAATGTCCTTATTTACTCGTCCATCAAATTATATATATATATATATATAGAGAGAGAGAGAGAGAGAGTTTAAAATGAAATGTTACGCACAGTAGTAATAAGTTTAATGACCTGATGTTTGAGCAGCTGAAATATTATAATAAATGGCTGTTATGAATCAAAAATGATGCACGCGATTGTATTAAATGTAAACAAGTGTGAAAAAAAATGAATATCATTTGCTCGAAACCACATTGATCATATGGAATTTCAGAAATTTTATTATTTGCAGGTTCCTTGGGAAAAATTAACAGCTTACATTTGTTGAGCTTTTTTGCTTGAAACCAAAAGGGGGAACGAAAAAAAACCTATTGAAAATAATCAAAAATTAAAATATGATTTCAATTTAAAAAGAAACATCGATTAGGAAATCTCTTGCCCCAGCAACGGCATATCCATCATGGCACAATCTCTCGGAGACACTTCTTCTCTGTAATAGCACTATTTTGATATTTTCAGTGCCAATCCTTTTTATATATGGCCCGAAAGTTTAACTTTTCTCTTTCTTTTAGAGCCCATAATATTGCTTTCTTCATTCAGGTGTGATTAATTTGTGAAGGACTTTAAAATTCATCATAGATCTCCAATTGGATACATTTAAACATTTTCCTGAAACAACAAGGCTCTTGCAATGTATAGAACCCCATGTCATTTCTGGATTAGCTTATCTCTCCTCGCATATGCGGTACGAGGCAAAAGACGCTTTTCGAATTAATTATAGAAGAGTTTTTCTGGAAAAAATTGTAAGCCTTCGTTTATTGAGCTCTAACAAACGTTTGTGAATTGATTTTTTTCTCGGAACCAAAAGAGAAAACAGATGATAAAAAAATAAGAAAAAGACTAAAAACCGGTCGCCATTAAAAAAATAAATTCTGGAAAGGAAATCACTTTGAATAAAGTGTCGGCTACGGCAAATCCATCAAGCCACAATCTCTTTGAGACAGATTTATACAAGAAATTATCCCAGGGGTATCTCCATTCGTCTATTTTGTCACAACTATAAATCTCACAGCGTCTTGCTCAGCCCTTCTGATGAATTTAGCCGGAAGATGAAAAACAGAGCTTCTCCAATCGAGAGAGAGAAAGAAGGGGAAAAAATAATAAATAAATCTTTAACAAACGCTTTTCTTTTCTCTCTGAAGAGTTTCTCCAATACCTCTTCGAGGGTTTTTCTGAGGGGAAAAAACAGCAAGAAGTAAAATGAAACAGAAAATATTGTGATGAATGGAAAAATCGGAAAAGCAAGCCTCCTTCGACAGAGATGAATGCCTAGGCAGGCGCCAATAGAATGTTCCATTGGAAAAAAAAAAAAAAAAGGGGGGGGGGGGGGGGAGGTTTTTTTTAAGAAATAATTTCTTTTGTGTTGTTCTTAGGTTTTTATGGCTGATCCTCCTAGAATGGGATATTCATCTGGGGAAAAAAAGTCTCTATGGGAAAGAAGGGAGGTAATAAATTTCCAAAAAATAGCAGAAAATGGATGCTCAATGTAATCTGATGAGGTATGATTTATGGAAAGCTCTTCAGAGAGCAGATCTTGCCTCTTAGGGTCCCCCCCCCCTCCTTAAGAAAGGAAGCAAAAAAATTAAAGGGTAGCATGAGAACTGTAAGAAAAATTTTCTTTTCGACTGGAAACTATTCCGATCTCACCTTTACACTAAAAGATTAAAAAAAAATTCTGATAAAATCTCAATTTTTTCCCTCTCATTCTTGAAGATTTAAGTACAAAACATGAAAGTAATAAACAGGACACGAATTTTAAATCAAATTATACAAAGTAGCCAAATATAGCGAGATTTCTCACGCTCTACTCACAACATTGAACATTTTTTTTAAAAATATGCCCTTTTGGATATGTAGACAAATTTTTTTTAAAAAAGTTACAGAATAAATTCCTTCACACATGTATTGGTTCTTTATGTAACGTAGAATGGTATGCCTTAAAGTAATTAGAAGTAATGGTATGCCTTAAAAGGAATGCTATGTGTGTTACATAATCAACTACTCATACTGTAAATGGTATATTAGAGATGAAAATAGAAACGTATGCTTAGAGACCAATATTTGAAAAAACGAAAAAGGTGGTATTTTATAAATGACTCTTAAAAATACCACCTTTTTCGTCATATAAATATGTTGAAACTTAACTGCTTTATAAAGAAAAATTCGACTATCCATATTTAATTTAAACATTTAAAGAACGCATGAAAATATAACAGCAAGATAATGAACAAAATAATTTGAAATTTTAAATGATATGGAAAAAATAATAATAAACGTATCTGAGAGAAATATGGAAAATTTCTAATTATACGCTCCTGACAACAAAGACAGATAATATTTTAATAAATATGAAAATTGGGCAAAATTACAGAAATGTGAAGAGTAGCAATTTTTTTACATCTTAAAGTAATAAATTTACAAAAAAATTAAATACGAAAATAAAAATTCTTCTCGATACTATCTATTGCATCAAGTGTTTATCCTATCTCTAATCTGGTTTTAAAACTATCGAAATGCTAGGAAAGCATGAAATATTCTACAAATTCAATTTCTTTTAAATTGTAAGCTACCATATGTTTGCTCATTCTTGAATCACGCTACAGAAAATTAATAAGAGAATAAAGATATATTGTTCTTTGAACTAAATCAGAATTTTCTAATAATTCTAGTATTGTTTAGAAAAGCAATTTATAATTGTCAACGCAATTAAAAACTAAAACTTCATTTCTCTTATTACAATTACTAATTAAAATGTTCAGTACTGTATAAGCAAAATTGTATTTATAATAAAATAACCGCGTAACAAATTCTGTAGCTGCAGGAAAAAATTCCATTCATTTAATTGAAATCCTTTGATTTCCAGCATTTCTTTATAGATGTCGGGGGGAATATCCATTAAATTAATTGAAATTATTTCATTTGTTATATTTTCTTACATCGAATGAAAATTCCCATGAAATATGCGCTCTAATGGGAATAGAAATTTATTTTTGCTTTCAGTGTTCTCTTTATCAATAAAATTGTATTTTATTTACCAGTGTAATTGATCACGAAATGGATTGCATATCGTGATCAAAAACATTGGAGACTATCAATTACCTATATGATGAAAAACCGCCTTAATTGTGTATAGATATTTGTGTAGCGAGCATCGCTTATACCTCTAGTGCGAAAATGATTTTCCCTTTTGGTTCTAAATCATATACTTTACTTTTTCCACCCATGCACAATAAGAATTTCATCCAAAACTTCAACATGAAACATACATTGATTTTCCTCAAATCGGAAACCTCCCCCCCCATATATATATATATGTGTGTGTGTGTATAAATCTTGATAGTTAAAGGTAACCAAAATTAACATATTTCCTTTTAGAATTGCTGAGACCTCTCTTCAGAAAAACATTGCAATTTACATTTGTAAGCGTTCTGAAGTACATGAGGAGGTTGGTGGCAGTGGGCTTATTTGTGATGGATACCCCTGACAATAATAATTAGAATCAAGTCTGCCCGTCAGATAGATGTTCTCGTCAGAAAATCATTTTTTATTGAAAAATATCCATCGAAGAATAGAACGCAGCCATGGAAATATGGGCAATAGGACAATTTCTATTGGTCTGAAAACCTGGAGCACTCGTAATTGGAAGTAGATCTTGTCTGCCTCGTTATTTTTAACCCCGATCAGATGACGAAGTCGACTCCGGGCTCTCCACTCTAGACGACACGTGCCTCTTTATATACGACAGATCTTCAGCAAGACCTCGAACTAGAAACTTAACTGAAATACCACCAATCACGCACTCCAAACGATTACCGCTCGTGTACAGAAACATTGGTGTTCATTACTATTTGCGTATTAACTACAACGGCCAATTTAATATCAAAATATATCGGTCTTCTGGATTTGATTCGGTCATCGATGTTACCTTTCTGCGTAGACTAACAAAAAGAAAACAACATTTAAAAAAAATAACCATTCAGAGGTACCTTATTTTGGTGCTATACCAGAAATTTTAATCATGATCAAGGTGTGCGTTAGTATAAATGGTTTGAGGAAGGGACGGAGAAGGAACACAACCATAGCTGTTTTAATGGGTTTTTAACGTTAATGCATCTCAGCTCCAAACCATAAACGAGACATTATTTTAACTTTGTAATGAGGTGAGAACTTTTACGAGCCCTTTTTTTTGTTTTGTTTAACATCACAATATACCAAACTTCACGCTTCAATCGAAGCAAGAAATTCATTCATTTATCAAATGATGAAAAATATGCTTTCAAATGTCACACATCAGAATTGTGGAAAAATTCTCTTTTCCAGCACACTGAAAAATCACCATTTCTTGTTCAGCAGTTATTTTTTAGAACTTGTTATATCGAGGACTTTACCTGAGCAGGTACCCACTTTGTTTTCTCTATATATTTAATATCTTGGAGCATTTTCCGCAGGAAAAAATATTCCTAATATAGGGAGCACTCATTAATATTGAGTATCCCCCAACACAGCATGCAGCTTAAAATTTGAGGATCAATCGACTTTCTTTGCATCGTTATAATTTTTTTTAATAAGTAAATAGCCTTCTGAAGTGAATAATCACATAAACTACGAATATTTTATTCAGTATATGCATATCCCTGCTTGATATATCTAATCCCTTTCACTAACGCCCGATACAAAACAAACTATGGCGCGAATATATCATTTTATAGGAAGAAACAGACAACAATAAAATTAATTAACATGCCTAAAAGCAAATAAAAACATTTCTTCCTACACTAATTTTGACTGATTATTCAAATTTTGTTGCCAAGTCTCATGCATTTTTAACCTTCCATTTTCAACTGATTATATTCAATCTGTCTTCTTATAAATACTGTCGCTCTTACTTAAGTAACAATTTCTATCAGAGATATCAATGCACGCATAAAGAAGATCAAAGCAGGCAGGCATGGGAGAGTTCAAGCATAATTGGAACATACCATACGCTATCTTTGCACGCTCAGCTCCTGCGAGAAATTACAATACTCTTTTTTAAAAAGAGAGAGAGGCCAGATGTTATTTATTCACTATTTTTCTTCCAAGCAGAGCAGGACAGCTACTCACTGAAAAAAACGGCAAATAAAATGTTGGCGTCGTTTTCTGTTTGCTTTCGGGGCGAAAAGATATATATGGCAGCTTAGGACGAATTTTTTACTTCGGTGGCCATAATAACTCCGATATATTTTATCTAACTTTAATACATTCACGTTATCTATAATCGTCACATAAAAAACCTGATTGCGGCATGCTACACCTTACTTACATCAATATATGTCACTCGCCAGAGATATTGCAGGCCCACCTTGGCTACAAAGAAAGAGATGCAAGCCTTGGCACGATTTTTTTCAATTTGGCGACCGTTCTCACGACTCAACAAAACGGGCGCCTCAAATACCCACATGAAAAGTTATTTAATGTGGACAAAAAATCAGAACTTGTACTTTCTCGATAATGCAGCAGATATCGGACCAGAGCACAACTGATAAAGCACTGATAACAATGCATTTAAATAGCAAAAATTATGTATTAATGTACATAATATAATACTGTACACGCGCATAACGTGCCTAATACATAAAATAACTAAAACTACGAAAAATTGTTCTGTATTGATAGCTTACATTATTCCTTTGAAGTAGATGGCAGAAAATAATTTTCTATGTAAAAACGCCGGATAATAGAGGGAGTACCGTATTTTAAAATTATGCTACCTGCTCTGCAATAACAATATATTTGAAATTCACACAAACATTAAATCAAATGTTCATGTTTGAAATTAAAGGAATTGATTGAAAAAGTTGTAAAAAAATTATTAATAGTGTAAATATCATTTTATTATTATAAATAGTAATAATAAAATAAAATAAATTATTCGAAAGTGCCTGTTTTTAACGACAGAAGGAAATTACTAAAGCAAGTTGATTGTCTGCTGCCACTGTTAAATCAGTGATTCCCTACACTTTTCAACTCACAGTGTCATACCTTTTGTAAAAGCACGACTAATCATAAGTAAAAGATAAAAAAAAAAAAAAAAATATTAAATATCGCGGAGTCCCAGTGAAGAACGCCGCGGTGCAAACCATGAGAATCTCTGTTCGTTAAATACTATTATAACAATTTGATTTAGCAGCAAATGGTTACCAAATAATAAATTTGATTGGTGAAGCGACGAGAGGCGACCATCGACGAGACCTGAATTTTATTATATACTTTTCAGTATAGCAACAATATTAGGCGTTAGATGTTCTCTACCCCGTAGAAGGGGGAAATAATAGATAGCCTTTGGAGGCCTCCTTGGCGAACCTTGGTCCACTGGGTCTGAATAAAATTTGAACGGCCACTTTTTGCAGCGCTCTTATCAACTAGGCTAAAAGGGACGCCTCTCTCGAGTTTGTTATTAAGATGATTTAACTTCTGACGTTTGTTATTGAAGAAAAGTGCTGCATACTCCCCAGCCAGTATCATTGTGATGATACGACGTTTTGACTGATACTTGTGGATGAGATCGTTTTTGTAGCCTTTACTGTAATTAATATTCACCCCCTACCTGTTGCTTGATTTTTGCAAGTTTGCAATCCAGTGCGATACTTTAAGATGCTTGGGGATTCAATTTGACGTCAACGGATGTCTCTACTTGAGTGGCGGGTCTAGTTGACACGTGTGCAGTAGCCAGAATATTAGTTGTTGTGATTTAAGTGCGATTGTCTCAGTTAGAGACGCAGATGCAAGCTTTTTTTGTTTTTGTTTCGGGCCGTACACAACCAATAGTTCAAGATTGTGCTGCCAATAGTGTTCAAGGGTCATCTTGTTTTACAACAGGACCCGAAGAAACCTTGAATGGTTTTTTTTTTTTTGAATTGCTCTTATCAACTAGCTTAAAAGAGACGTCCCATTCGGACTAGTTATTAAGACGTTTTAACTTCACGAGTTGCTGTTGAATGGAGCCGCTACAAATTGAAACGGGTGGTTGTCTCTTGTGCGTCTGCTTCAAAGAAGGCGATGGAGACAAGAAAAGATTTGGCGCCTATGGTTTGGTTTGCGAAAGGCGTCTTAATAAAGGACTTCTTATAAGACAAACGAGCAATGATTAGGCCATTTCACAATCCTAGCTCAAGCATTTTTTTCAGCCGCACAAGCACTTACTATGGTAGAGGACAACGTTCATTTCATAACTGAAAAGTCTATTATATTATATTACTATTGACTTTATAGGCACCTCTCAACAAATTACAAACACATTACATGTGTTGCTGACATTTCAACATGGCATTAGAAAAAGAAACTATAACTGGAAGATATCAAGAAATCAATTAATTTGGTCTAGAAAGAACAGTTCCATATGTTTTAAAAATTAAGTAAATCCATTGATTTGAAGTATCCATCAATATGATGGGATTTGTATACTCAAAATACTAGTTTTGTTATTATTATTAAACTTTCCATACTTCAATTAAATGGTGAAATGCGAGATTATGTGAAAGTTATAAAAATAACAACAGTTCCCGTAGTGAGTTTACTTTATTTTATTTTCTCTTTCAGATTAACAATAAAAATGGGTCTCAGTATACAAGGATGGAATGGAGCACGACAGGTAAAATTATTTAAATTGAATTCAATCTCTTATATATTTTCTATTATTATGTGAGTATTTAATATGTGAAAATGACATCATTATAATTTAAATCAACTCTTTCATTCAATTTTTATCAATACTACAATTTTATGTCTTATTCACTACTGTAGAATAAACGTAACATTTTTTTTATACAACAATATTTTATTAAATTCAAATAATGCTATATTCAATAAAAAAAAAAGTCATGTAATATATATGAAACAGGATCGCAGGTTCCATACCACAATAATAGTAATATTTAACAACTAATAAAAACAAAACCAATAAAACTCTTATGAAAGAGCTGCAAATTTTTATTTAAATTAATTCGATGCAACTCGGCTAATAAAAATAGATTAAAAATTATATATTTATTAATTTTTTCATTACAATATTGTCATCTATGATTTTGTTCATTCGCATTGATTAAATGATTTTAATTCAGTACAAAAACCGTTCAGATAACTCAATTGAAATATATATGTATTTTATTTACAAAAAAAAAAAAAAAAAAAAAAAAAAAAACGCTAAAAGTCCTGTATTATTTCCCTCCACACCAATTTTTAGAATTTTTTTTTTCAACAACAAGATGATATTTTACAAACATTAAACTTATTCCGTGTAAAATAATGTTGTCATATCTCAAAATTATTCTACATAAAAAAAATAATAAACATAATCAGCAGCAATTACTAAGCCTGTTAACATGGAGAAGTTTTATGTCTTTGTATTCAGTAGCGACAAGTTAATAAGTAAACTATAATATCACTATAGAAATATATGCTTATTTCCAAAAGAAAAAAAAGCAAACAAAAAAAAATCAGCGATAAAATTTTTTTTTTTTTCTACATGATGATGCGCATCTCTTTTCTGGTACTTTCCTTTAAATGTGTAAAGCATATACGGTACAGCTAATTTTGAAGATGATTTAAGGTTAATAATTCTTCAGTTTAGTACCAGGCTTACTGCCTTTCATGCACACCATGTAAATAATTCATCGTACTAATAATTACTTCCAAATAAGGAAAATTACTATTAAAGACTACCTTCAAATTTGACACGCAAATATTTCCGACATTCGGATAAGCAAACGTCATTGAATTCTCTCTTACCTTCCAATGGGAATAGGTCATATGTGAACATTTTTAATAATTACGATTTGTAATTATTTAAATAATCAGATATAAGCAACTAAAATTTTAACAACAACGTTTGTTAAAATAAATTGCATTGACTGGATATCCATCAAATATATTCTTTATGCGGTGCATACAGTCAATGCTGTCCTTAATAAAAGAAAATTTTTATGTAAGTATGTCTTAATTTTTTTTTCAATTCTCCATTGAACCTAAATTTCTGATATACCGGGAGGCTCTGGTCCCTATTAATTCGACTTAACGTGATTTTAATGTATGTATAAGTATGATAATATTATTAGCAAACTCCAGCAAAGGCAGAAGGCCTGATTATGAATTTTAATTCCATATTATTTATTATAAATTAAATTTTTTTTTCTTAAAATAACCCAACATTTTGAGTCTGAGTAATGTACAATAAATAACGCTTATTCCAATATCAAATTTCAGGGATGTCTTATAACTTTTTTCCCCTAGATTATTACATATAGGTGACAGGAGACAAGTTATAAAATGTCCAATTTTAATACAAATATAATAAAATATACTATCTCTCCATCAGCAAATTCACTGAAACACCAAGTTGCTTACAGAATTTTAATGTCAACAAATGACTATCATCATTCAATTTGAAGTTTGGCGAGATTAGACTTGGCTATCTTTTGAGAAAATTAATCAAAAGGATAAAAAAAAAAAATTCTCGCCAGTAATTAATACGGCAACCCTACGAATAGCCTACAGAGAGATCCTAATCTCTTTCACCTTAAAAAGATGGCGCATCTGTGGGATGCCGTTCGTCTTTTTTCAAAAAAAAAATCCCAGGAAGGGGGGGGGGGGGAGATAAATACCGCGGGGGCGGCGGGTATTAAGGGGGTGCTCCCATCCCTGATCTATGCGCCGAATATTTAATGCGCTCCCTGCTTACATATGCGTCCCCATGCGCCGCCGAAAAAGAAGAGGAAAAACACCCATAAATCTCGATAACAGTCCATCTTCAGTTTTCAGTTTAAACAATTTATCAGTAGCTTTGAGGTGTTTAAATAGCTATAAAAATATCCAAGGAGGAGACAAAAAAAAGTGCAGGTCGTAAAGTGCGGCTTCTTTTGCGTTCATGTTGGCCTGATAACATGCTTTGTTAGAATTTCGAATTAAAAATGACTGTTCTGAAGGCATGGAATGTTCATCATGTTGTTTGCACTCTGTTAAATAATGAATGATTCAGGAAATGATATCCGTCTACATAATGCATGGGGTGATTATTTTCGAAAATCTTTTCATTATCATTAGAACTTGAATTGTCCATGAAAAATGCTGTAAATATTAAGAACAATTCAGGAAATATATAATATCCGAAACAAAAACAAAACAAACAAAAAAAAACCCAGCACATAAGAACCATTTATATAGAAGAATTAAATTTTTAATTGGGATGGAAAAATTTTTACAGAATAAAATATTTCAAATACATTTTAAATTAAATTTTTTTAAAAATTAAAATACTTAAACAGTCATAGTCCATGCGTAACTTTTTATTTTGTTATAAAAATACAATGAGATGATGTGAGGTGAAAAGCACCAATAAAATACATCAAACATTGGATTTGAATAATTGCAGTTTCTATTGCTAAATAACTCATTCTATTATCTATTTTAATTTTAAAAAAACTATTACGGTAGCATTTAATTAATTGAGTGTGCTGTGAGCCTTCAAAAATTCATTTCGATTTTTTATAGAACAAATGTTCTATTACTCTTTATAATTCCTTGGATATGAGTATCAGATCAGCCTATAAAAGAGAAATGTTTTTTTGATAGATTCCTTTTCATTCTACATTCTATTCCTTCCACATACATACATACATACATAAAACAAAATTACGTAGGAAACACTTGAATTCAAAATAATTCATACTATGGTGTAGATAAAAATGTATGTTCTTTCTTAGCAAGCCGAAGCCTTATATAAAAATAATATGTTACATAAACATAATATTCTAAATTATAGTAATAAAAGATACATTTGTATAATATAAAATTAGAATCGACATCAATTCAACACTTTCTAAGAGGGAAGAGCGTTACTCGTATTTTATGAGAATGGTATTCTTAATGTCGGTTATGAATGATTTTATTGCAATACATTGCATGTGTTTTATTAGAAAAAGAAGTGAATTAAATGTCAATGCAGAAAAAGAACGAATTTTTTTTTCGCGTAAAAGTTCATGCATCTCATTAAAATTTTGCAACGGTTTCTCACACGCTTTTCCCTTTAATTAATCTTTAGAGCTACTTTATAATATCACTTGAATTGAGAACCTCACTTTATGAAAGAACCGTGATTTATGTAAGTTAGCATTACTATTTAAGAAATATAATGAAGAGAAAAAATTTAGATAGAGAGATTGTAAATATTACAGATAAGAGGAGGATGTTGTAAGAATGTTGCAAAGCAAATGATTAAGAGTAAATATAAGTTTCAATTTTAAAAAAATCTTTAAGGAAGCGATTAAGATAAATCTCCGCTTTTGTAATACATTGATAATCATTCTAAAGCTAAAATAAAAACTCAAGTGTGTGAAAGTCTTAATCAGACTTTCAAGAAACCCATCAGCAGAGAACTTTTACGATAACTTTACAGTGAAGATGGTAACTAACTATTATTAGAAATGAGAGTTTTTGCATCATGGAATTAACCTGCATTAATAACGAATCATAATTTATGTTTAAATTTGTGAAATAAACTTTTACACAATATAGCTAACACAACCACTCATTTTGATAAAAAAAAAAAAAATGAACAAACAAGATTAGATGCAGCAGATGCGATTTAAAATTGTACATGATTATTTACTTCTTAAGGGGAGCACTTTTAAGCCTATCACAAATGTTAATGGTTGCACAAATGTTCTTACACTCGATAACTTTTTAATAATTTCAAAAATGTTGTAAAAACTATACTATTTTGAATATTTTATAAAACGTGTATGTATGTTTAACTTGTGATATGATTATTTCTTTTCACGTTTCTAGGGTGAAAAAAAAACGTTCGAAACGTATAAAAGAAAGAAATGGAACATGTTTTTCATGAAGGGAAAATTGCAAACCTAATCTCTAAGAAAGTGAAAATTAAGTGTCTGAAAACAGAAGCAGAAAATTTGTTAGACTCTTGCATGTAAGAAATTTTATTTAATTTTCTAATGTTATTGTTATTTATTTAAGAACATACTTAACATTTTTCAGAAGCTCTTTAGATACAAATCTTCCAATTGATTACACAAATTAATTATTTTCTAACTAATCCACGCACAATTCGCCACGTATGATAAAATTACTCAGTTTTTTTACACTCTGAATAGGTTTTCAAGCTTATGTCAACGAAAGGGGTTTAGTTTCATTCTTTAATTTGATATATATGATAATATATGTAAATAATTACTGTGAATAATGTTAAACGAAATCAATAATTTAACACGTTACACAAAAATTTCGAATTCGTTATTCCGAAAAATTAATTTAAATATTTTTACTATAAAATGAAAGGAAAGATAAGCATAAAGAGAGAACCACGAATCATCCAAACGCACTGAAACCCGAAACTGTTAAAATTAATTTTATTTTCCGGATACTCAAAGAAATTTTATCCAAAATTTTTATTTCCGATATAAGAAATATATCTATACATACGTATAACTTTAAAAAAAATTTCAAAAATAAATTAGTAAACTTCTAAGAGAGGATTCAAAATTCCGAAACGTTGTTCACAATATGATATGGAAACTCTTATTTTGTTTATCAATAAGCCAGAGCTTATTCACCGAAACCTTAAGTTCTGCCGAAGTTATTTCAAAAATTATGAACCCAACAAACACAAGATTGCTTAAAAATAATTTGCAATGCAGTAAATACAGATAGGTGATAACGATGGTGCACAGTTACTGTGTTTCAGTTCTGTCTCAGAACCTGCTAACTCATCATTATTAATCAGTTCAAATTTATCATAATTAGCTATTGTTACTTAAAAAGAAAAAAAAGTTTCTAAACTATGATTATTTCTTGATTCGACGCAGTTGTTTAGCACGAAAAGAAATACAGGAGAAAAAGCCTACTCAAAACATGAACATTTAAACCCACAACTGCAGTTGTTCGCTACCCTTAGAGGAAAATACATAACAATTAACGGTAACTTCTACAGCTCTGCAACACAAAATGCAGACAACTCTCATTACACTGCTCAAAATAATAAGCTCAAAAACCCTTTTAAAGAAGCATTTATGAACACTTAAAGGAATCAATAAATGTAATTCTTAAGCGTATAATGGTTAAATGAATTATTTGTTTTTAAGGGAGGGAAAAAGAAGGTTCACTGAAAAATGTTCTTTTCAAAAATCATGAACAAATGAGTCGGCAATAATTAAATAATATCGAAACCATATGAGAATGAGATATGACAAGCAATCATAGTGAAACGAATTCTATAAAAACACCACATACATGTCAATATTGTAAGTGAGAGGATTAAATATGTGGTCAAATAGTTTTGATATGAATGCTGTTATTCCTGCTGCACACAGTAATCCCTCCTTTAATGTGGTACTCTCAAAACAGTTTCACTATAACTTCTGTGACCATACGTCACGTTTTGAACGAGACCGATCCGTTTACAAGCATCGTGTCCCTTTTATGTGTATCATGTCCGTTTACAGGTATCATGTCAGGTTCAAATAAAGCTTGGAGATGCCGAAATGCCCAGTCTTCAGAAAGTTAGCAACTCGCCATAACAATATCAAAATAATAATAATAATTCATCTATAGAAAGGGTATATTGTTTCATGAATAATTTGTGGACGACCGAAAGACCGCAGTTCTTGCTCATCAAGAATATTATTCTTATCTGAAATCAATATCAAATACAGCTATGCATCTTATTTACAGGATGTATAAGACAACATAGAAATTATTTATTTTTTTATGTTCATTCCGATAAATTAAAACTAAAAAGAAGTGTGCATTTTCTGAATTATACATAATATTATTAAAAATTAGCAGATCTAAGGAAGAAAAAAATAAATGGTCAAGTCAGCCATGACTGAACCTAAACATCAATAAATATAAAATATTAAAAGAGGAAGAAACCATTACAAATATTATTACCAACTTCCCAAAATTCACACACACAAAAAATGGAACGTTAAAAAAAACCAAGAATGTCTTTTTAACTCGAACAAGATCAAGAGCAAGCAAAAAAAAATCAATGTCCAATAATTCTTTTGGAATGAAATAAATATATACATATTATCAGCAAAGTCATTCTTTGCAATTTTTGCGTATATTATAAAAAAAAAAAATCAATTTAGATTTCTATAATGATCTGCGCAGAAACTTGTTTATTTTTTTAACTGTTGAACATTCAAAAATTGATTTTATTGGAATTTAATAAATATTCATGATGACATTAATTGAAAATTTTACAAATAACTTTTTTAAAATTGAGGCATACTTGTTATTTACCAAAGTAAATCTTATATATAAATAATCATGAGAAGAATTTCCTTCTCAATTGCAATCAAAAACACTGGGAATTTTTCATCAGAAGCTTAATATTACATAAATTGCTTTTTTTCCCATGTGTTAATTCCTGTTCCTTTTAATAATAAATAAAAACCATGAAGAAATATGAGTTTTGTTGAGTACGCACAACAAATAATCCAAATGCAGATATCTCGTTTCGACTCGAAATAAATAGTCACGTTATGTATTAAAATTCTCTTAAATTTACGAATTTATATAAGAATCGCCTTTGAAGATGCACGTGTTAACATTTTTTTAATGAGGAGGAACTGGTGCAATTATTAGATGACATTGAGCTAAATGATAATAACAGTGATTTTTAGGTAAATGAGATGTTATCCTTATGGGGGAAAAGCTTGTTTTAAATGCAAAATTTAAACAGTTCTCTCTTTTTGAAATCAAAAGAAACAACGGCGTTTAATTTCAATATAAGTATTTATGTAAAAAATTATATATGTGTACACTAATATATTGCTATTTATGTAAACAAAATCACATATATACACATATAATTAATCATGCTCTAGCAATTAGTAATCAAAACCTGTATTACAATTGTAAAGCTGTAAGCACAACTTACATAAAATCAACACGATTAATGAATTTAAAAACTTGATTAAGATTTATTAATGTAATATTCTATGCAATGAACATAATTATAATTTTTAAAGATTTAAATTTCGCATAATATTATAAACATTTTGTGCAATACCTTATGTTAGTGAGTGTTTAGTAGAATAAAATTATGTTCACTGTGTAGTAAATAACTTCCAATATAAAATGTTTATAATATCAATCCTGTGGATATAGCTGGTTTAAAGAGTAGTGTACCAGAATTCTATTGAAAAATATATTTTGAAAAATAAACGTAAAGATATTTTTCTCAATGTCGTTGGACGTTTGTTTACAATTTAAAAAACTCCAACTTTCTAATTATTATATTTTCATCCATGGAATCATCGAAATACTTTGTTTTTTTTTTTTAAAAAAAAAGATTAAATTAAAAAAAAGGCCAGATTTGTAGCAATTTAATGTCTCAGTTACCTCAAGAATTACATACAATGTTTTTACACAAGAAAGAAAAAGCACGTTCTTTTTTTCCTCTGTTTACTTTTTTTAAGATTTAGGATTATTTTTTGGAATTTTTTGATAGCTTTTACAGATGTTTTTAATTGTATTGCAATTAACAATAGAAACATGTATTATGTTAATTGTAAATATATTGCAATGTTAAAGGTATATATAAATGTTACGTAAATAAATGTACTTTCAATAACTCTGAGTTTTCATTTCTCTGTTCTTTTTTTTCCCCTTTCAAATGAAATAAAATTATTTATTTCATCTAAAACGGTTTTGGGATCACATGGAACGCGTCTTCCTTTTTTACTTCACAAATCGCTAAGTTTTTAGCATGCATCTATCGAATAAAAATATAGTTAGGTTCACACTTGTAACAGGTTCTCACGCACTTTTCCAATAAAATGGAGATATTAGACAGAGTACAGATAAGAGGGGATAGAGTTAGTAACGAGATATAGTTGAGGACACTATATTGGTGCTTGAAAGTATGAGGTGATCTTTTAAAAATATATACCTGATTCAGATCCAATTTTTAAAACACAATGAATGGCTGCAATTAAGATGAAAAGAATTCTCAATCACAGCCTTAATGAAGGATGCGTTTATTCGAATAATTGTAATCGTTTGACATCGAACTGAGAGCGATACTAAAGGTATTGGTGACGGACCTCGTCATTTTGAACCTCAGTCAAGTGACGAGGAGGACACCTGAGTCGATATTTCCCTCATTAAACTTAACACCACACCAACGGGAAAACTTGGCACCTCGAAAATATATCAGCCTCGCGATACGACGGATCTTCAGTGGCATCAGAGCTTGAACCCAGGACTCAACGAAAACAACGCTGGTCGCAAGTCTGAACCATGACCACTAGGCTACCCCGATTCCTTGAACGCTCCACATTAGTAACATAGTTTGATTTTATTATTCTTAGATAGAATAAAATTAGTTAAAAATTCGCTTGACAGATTATGTATTGTATCTCGATGTCTTTTAATGTTAATAACAACGCGAATGCGTTACAACAGTAGAAACATTTTCATTTTATGGTACAATAATAGAAACATTTTCATGTTATAGTGAACATACTAAGGAGATCGAACTCAACCAAAATGAGTTTCGATCCATATTACGATGATATACCAATTAATCTTTCCAATTTTGAGAGTAAAAGATCAAACAATAAATCGATTGCCATAGTCATCCAACGCAATAGCAGCCAGTATAATAAAGAACACTGCTTTCATTACAATGTTCATAACTAAAAATTTAAGAATTATCTTGAAGAACAAAAACCAAATTTTTAAAAACACCCCTTTTGCTAAAATGCACAATTATAATTTTTTTAAAAATTATATTATGGGCTCCTCTTCGGCATTATAAATAACAAAATACTCTTCCTAATAACGGCGTCAATACAAAATGAATCGCCAAAGAGCAGAGTAAGAAAATAGCAAACTTTCTCATTATCGTTTCCGTGAGAGCGCCTCGCAGGCGCAATTAGCGATATGGTGACGGAGAACCATCCAAACTCATGATATCGATCATCGACGACGATCAACTCCGGGCTTTAATTAAGGCAGGCCGGTGCTAAGGGATCCATAAATCAGCCCCGGCATCTACTCTGCCCCGGCGAACCAATCGGGAGTTCTTTTTCGCTTATGGATGTGTACGCGTATGATTTCTGGTGCGGTGTTTACGAAGTATCATCTCACGTTCTCTTTTCTTTTTGACAGCCGCCATCTTGGAGGTTCGTGGACCCGCTGCACCTGAGTCCGTGGACGGCAAATTTAATTAGGAAACATCGATTCCTGGATGGATCACGCTCTGCTGCCGTTTCCTGTGAGGGAGAGGGACCTGTAACAATGAAGATGAATTATAGATTGATAAAGAGTACAGTATTGGAGCGTGTACAGAATGACGCGGCGAGAGATAGTGCTGATATAAATAATGATACTGTGTTAAATATACTGCACAGCAGCAGTTTGTCACACATGATGCACATTGAAAATTGGGTGCACGAGTATAGAAGATCACAGTAAATCAGACATATTCAAAGAAGATTCATTGTATCATTAAGTATATTATTTTACAAAATAACAACACTCGTAACTAAATGTGATTGATTATTATATGAATATTTATCGATATTGATTGTTTGTACACTCAATTTATATCCAAAGTTCTTTTCTGATACCTCAGTGGTAAAATAAAATTTATTGGTGTAAACTATGCAATACTTCATGTATTCAGTATATAAGTAATCTGTGACCAATACCTATATCACCTATTTTATGCTTTTATATATTACAATGAAAGATTCTATGAAATTAAGCTTAATGAATTGTGTTAATTGCATAACAATATCCGAGATATATCCCCGAATAAAAAAATTTCTTATATATCAATTGATCCTCATGTACGTAAAGCAGTAAATTATAGCTATTCACGTTGACGTGTTTGGTATAAGAAAAGCAATAGATTTAAGCAACCCACAGTTTCTTGAAGTTTTAATTATTACCCAGGGGTATCGTAAAGTTTAAATTATTACTAACAAATAATCAACAGATAGAAACTTAATTTTTATTTACTATTCTTAAGAATTCATTACATAGTCATATTTCAGAGTTAAACATTTCTCACAGTGTTCTTTGACCTTTCGAAAGGTCTTAATTGTAGAAACTTTGCAGATGGTTCTCTTTTCTCCGTACTGAGGGTTGCTTCAATCTACGGATTTCAGAAACCAAACAAATCAATATTATCAGCTATTATTTATAATATTATGTAATTCAATTATTATGCAGAATAAAATTTATCCAGTTATTTCTTAGAAATAATTAAAACCTTAAAATTTCCCTAGTTCATTCATAACCTATGTGTTTTGTTAAACACTCAGAAAAGGTAAAGACTTATTATTTAATGACTCAATAAAAATTCTAATGAGGCAAATAAAATATAAAATGGAACTTTCACCTAGTCTAATTCAACTATTCATACAGAATGGTTTTTTCCCCCTTTCCATTAACTACGACATTAAGCTCGTACGATAAAATATAAATATTTTTTTAAAAAAATTTCTTTCGTAAGCTTTACAAAATAAGAAATAAATATGCTTCCAAAATTTTATCAATTTAAACAGCAGAACGATATGTGTAATTTTTAATTTAACGATACTAAACAATTTCAGCTTTAAAAAAAATGATAACTTCTTCATAATCTCGGAGGAATTATAAATTTTGAAAATAGTTACATCGGTATTTAAATATAGTTACGTGATTGTTTTAATTATTCACTACTATATGTAAATAAAAGAAAAATATATTTATTAGGCAAAATTTTTAGACATAATTAAATGTCAAAAAGATTTGTAGATAAGACAAATAATACAATTTTGGTTAAATGAAGATATTTAGCTCCTCACACATAAAAGTGTGTGTGTGTGCGCGGTGTGTCCACGCACATCTCAGAACTCGTTAATGAAAACATGTTGCTGAAATTAATAAAACCATTTTTGAATCCAAAATCACTCACACTGTTGAGTAAACAAACGTACCGTGAATGAATGTAAACGTACAAAAAATAAGACCATAAATTTGCCACTATTTCCAAAACATCAAAGAAAAACGTTTACTAAAGAAATGAATTTGATGACTCTCTTCTTGCTGATCGTTGCTTCTGGCATTTTCTCACAGCCCATGTGACCAGTAGCCATAGTGTCGAAAAGTCTCAATTGAATAGATAGCCTATCACAAGGAGGCGGTCCCCTAAATGACATTTTGACAACCCTTTTGACCCCCCTCAGTTCTACTGCAAGGGAAACGTCTTCATTTTGGAGAATATGTCGTCGTGGAAATTTTGAGTTTGTGAACAATTTGGATTTTAAACAATGTATCTACGACGATATGAATTATTACAGAAAATTATTTTCAATAAGTACCGTAAGTAACATTATATTCACTTTTATGTACAATTTTCTCTGTGAATACGACAAATTTCTGTCAATAAGTATATTATTTTCAATTAACGTCGTCCTAATTTAGAGCAAAAATATTCTATTTAATTTTAATAATTAGGATATAGTTTAATGAATGTTTTATTTTTTAAACAAAAAATACCCTTTATATATATATTGTTTTTAATGTTTACAAAATTAATATCGCAACAAAACGAATGCAAATAGTTACATTTAATAAAATAAACAATAGAATAATAAACGATAAAAATGACAATCGACATATTAAAATTGTCATTTTTATCGATTTTTATTAAGAATAAAAATGATTACATTTCTACTATAATTTTTCTTCATTCTACTATCAATTTTTGTTAATATAGCAACCGTTATTCACGACAGTTTGTTAGACTCGAGCATATTTTTTAAAAAAACATATCACTTGTTATTGAATTAATATGGAAATTATTATGAAATAAGTCTGTCTTTTTTATTTGTTACAATAAATTATTTTTTTAAGTAATCTCTTCAAAAAATACCCTAATTATTATTTCAAAATTATTTACAGCATCACGTATACAACCTTGAGATATTAATATTTAGCTTTTTTCATTATTTTGATAATTTAACATAAAACTTTAAGGAATAGTGCATGAACATATAATAACTTTATTTTCTTACTCTGTTTGTAAAATTTAAGCTGGAAATTGCATCGCAAATCAAATGAAAAAAATTTATCAAAATACTCTTCCTGTTCATGCATTATGAAATAATATTTGTGCTCTGTATGTACGCATTCCTCAACAAAAAAATACATTGTCCGTACCATATACGAAAAATGGATAATTGCACATGAATTTGCTACACAGTATTATATGATGTATAAATATTGTAATCTTTTCCCTTATTGTAAATTTATATAGTGAGTTCAATCATCTTTTTAATATTCTATCTATATTTTGCAAATTGCAACATCCTATGTTTTCAACTTTTTATAAGAAATTTTAGTTAATGTTTTTTACACTATTTTATGGTATTCTTATTACTGTGAATAACTGGAGTATTTCAATTGAAATCAAACGTAAAATTCATGATTTCGTGAAAGGATTTTTTTTTTATTTGCATTTAAAACTAATGAGAGCTTTTTATTAAGCTATTTAATTTGATAAAATCGTGAAACGTATTAATGCAATACAAATTCTAAGAAATGCAAAATGAATAAAACTCAAGTTGTAGGATTATAATCCAATTTCGGTTCAATAGAAGTAAATTTCCAGCAGTAAATTCTTACGCAATTGAAATACTAAAAATAAAAATTTATGAACATGAGAAGAAAAGAAAATGGGTTTTCAAAAATTAATTTTTTAAGATTTCTCTAAAAAGTATTCTTAATTTTTGCGCCATTCGTGTGTTCTGATAACAAGTTTATTTTTCATAAATTGGTACAATTCTTATTTTGTATTTGATTTTTTTTACACATGAGGTTTGCAGACATCATTTTACCTGTTATGAATGTTAACAATTTT
This sequence comes from Nephila pilipes, assembly GCA_019974015.1. Taxonomy (NCBI): domain Eukaryota; kingdom Metazoa; phylum Arthropoda; class Arachnida; order Araneae; family Nephilidae; genus Nephila; species Nephila pilipes. Next base: position 1,463,696 of record BMAW01058244.1, on the reverse strand, counting down.
TTTTAAAAAAACACTCATATTTTTATTTAAAAGAATGAATATCTCACGTTTAGAAAGAATTAATTATCGCAGAAAGCGCATTTTTAATTAACACTCAAGTTTTCATTCAATGTTAAGATGTGCCTAACCTATTAAAAAGTAAATACTGAAATAAGATATAATTATATTCCTTAATTTCATGAAAAAAATAATAATTTTAGCACAGCACAAACAAAAAATATCCAATTATTAAAGCATATAGTTAAATTTTATTTTACGAAAAATGCGATTTATTGTAAAAAATTTATTTCGGAACTTAGGTAAGGAAATAAATAAAATTGCTAACCATGTGTGTGTGTGGAATACTGAAAATAATAAAAAAAAATTTCTAAAGAAAATACTGTTTAACCTTAATATGATTTTAAAATTATATTTGGATTTATGCGACTAACGCCATGAAACTTTGTTTCTTGATTCTTTCCACTGAAATTACAAAAAATTGCGCCGAAGTTCTTGAGATAAATTATTTATGTGGAAATAATATTTACTGTAAGAAAAACAATTAACCACTTTAGTACTAATAAAAAGTCTTATCATTTTTACACAAGTTTCTAAGAAAAAAAGTTATAAATTCGTTATTAACTTGTTAAAATTTTCTTCTAGTAAAAAAAAAAAAAAAAAAAAAACTATATTTGCACAAATCACAAGAACATTTCCTATACAATCTTATGAATAAGGAGACTGTATATATATGAATTTTGTAAGTGAATTGGTAGTCTCATACTTAAAAAAAAAAGGATTGACTGATTGATATTCATATTCTAAAAACTTGTTCCTAAAAAGAAATAAAAAATAAGTTGCGCTTTTTTCAATGACAATCATCAGCAAATAATACCGTATGTTCATAGAAAAATATCTTATTTATCATTTTGTATATATTTCCTGCCTAAAACTCTTCAGAATAACAAAAACAATACTCAGAAAATCACATATATATTTTTTAAATATTCATCTTAAAATAAAAAACCAGTATTATTTGCCTTAATATTAAATGTTTTAACTTTTTACTTTACATAAATAATGCAGCTTCACACAAATTTTTTGAATAAGCTATGTACTATAAACTGCAAAGAGAATTACTGTAATATTTTTTTCCACTATAACCACCAGAATATCAACTTTTAATATTATATGTATGGAAACTTAATATTTTACAATCTGAACAAGATATGTCGGATGACTATCTCAACTTTTTTCAAAAAACCATTATTTTAAGAATTCAAAAACTGTGTTATGTACCACATGCAAAAAATAGAAATAAGTGTAATGTGAGCATCTTAACGTATTTTGGAAACAAAATTGAAGATTTTGATATTTATAAATGCTTTCAAAATCCAAAAAGAATTTTTAGCATGAGGTTTTAAATTGATACAAATATCATTACTCGGTACTAAACAAAATCGTACATTGTCCGACAGTAAAGGAAAATTGAAACTCCCTTAAAGAATTAGATGAGTTTCAATAAACTATATTTTATAAATATCGAAGTTCTTTTATAAATTATAAAACCATGTACTTATTTTTAATATTTTTCGCTAACAAAGAACTATCATAATACAAAACAGGATTCTAAAAATATACAAATCTTATTATTATTTCAAAAAAATAAATCATTTTGTTTCTATGTAAAGCCTAGAGCACTAAAATAGTGTGGTCGTTAAAAATTTATTCGTTAATTACAGGTTTTTGAATTTAAATGTCATCTTACTTTTATTTACTTGTATGACTGGCATTAAAGGAAAAAAAAAAAATACTACCTTGTTTTTTGTTTGTTTGTTTCTTTTTTAATTTCCCTTAGTGAAATGAACTTTTGCTTTTGCTGAGATTGTCATACTATTTTACTGTAAGATTTACCCCCCCCCTCGATGTTCCGATTATAAATACTAGCTTTCAGTTAAATTTATTACTATACTTTTTGTTTTAAATTTTGCTAACGAAGATTATTCTCTTTCGTCCAAAGGAATGGGGAAACATTTAAATTTCCTGAAAATCTTCTTGAAATATTTTAAGTAATAGCAGAACTGAAGATTTATGTTAACAACAGTTTCAAAATCCTACATTTACAAAATAACGCAGCATACAAAATAAACATAAATTTTCAAATACAGCTATTTAAGTCAAGCAATATGTTTTTTTTTTTTTTGAAAATCGGACTACATAAATGAGAAAATGTAGATACAGAATCATAAGGTGGTCTATTTAATTTGTTTTAAGAAATCATTTCTAAAATCTACAAGACAAAAAAAATCACCAAAAGAAATTTACCTAAATCATTTTTACTGACTTTCCTTAAGGACAGACACTGAGGTTAATAAACGTTATAGATAAACTATTAGAACAAACGCATTGTTTGATAAAACAAAACCTACATTATTCTGTTTTTCTCTCTCTCCCACCCCCCTGAAACTTTTTGAATCAATTCAATATAGTATACTTACCTAAGAGAAAATAGTTAATTTTTTTTAAAAAAAAAATCGAGACATAGTGTTTAATAAAGATAAATTAATAGAACCCACCAACAGTCCGATAAAATAAAACCTAGAATTACTCCCCCAACTCCTAGATATTGTTACTGCTTACAGTAACATACATAACCAAGAAAAAAAAAATTATTAAACCTACAGTTAAAAAATGGAGACCTTATGTGCAATAAAAATGAAAGTCAAATTATAAAAACTCTTCTACAATTTGTTAAAATAACACATAAATCTCTTTGATTATCTCTCAATCAATTATCAATGAATAAACCTTATTTTTAGATCAATTCGATGTTGTACGAGAGAGTATCCTTCAGGTTTTGTTACTAAGAAGTAACTCTCAATACTGGAAAACATTTATTCTGCATGCTAACTGATGCTTTCGCACACTATATCGTAAATAACAACTCTTGTTAACTATTGAAATTGCTCAGAACCAATACTTAATTAAGAAAAATTACATTTTTTAAAAAATTGAGATATGATGCTTGAGACCTGCTGAAAGTAGTGTACTTATGTAAGAAAAATTATGAATTTTTTTTAAAAAAATTAAGACATGGTGTTTTTGAAGATAAATTATTACAACCCACAAATAGTCTAATGAAACAAAACCTACATCACTTTGACTATTTCCCCTCGTCCCCCGCTGGATATTGTGGAATCTGCTCAATTTCATATTTCTAAACAGTTGTAGACAGATGCTTATATTACCTTATCTCAAAACGCGCGCGAATAATTTTCCAGGGAAGTGCATTTCGTGGTAATCCTCAATCTTGATCACGACAAATTATCCCTCAGTACAAACAGCTTCAGATAAGTCAGAGTCTAAAGGTAAACATATTTTAGACAGAACAGAAGAAAGCAGACCCCACAAAAATAAATAAGGATCTGTCAGGCGCATGCGTATGAAGGGGACCTTGAAAGGGGGAGTCAGCGGCGTGGGTGATGCACACAGGATGACTCACAAACGTGTCCTGCATAATTATACCACACAGAAAGAGTGAACCGGTTCCTTTTTCGTTTACTTAAGTTGAAAAGGTGCCTTTTGAAAAGCAGCGTTCAGTGTCCTTTCGAGGATTACTGTGAAAAATCTGTGACCTGAATGCACCTTTTGTCCTAGTTTGTAAACTTTATAAGATAATAACTAACATGTCTCTTAGAATTGTGATTTTTTATTACAAAGGCCATTCAAGTATTTTAATACTCCAAACCTACTTTGCCTATTAAAAGAAATACTTAGGGGTACCATGAATGCCTACTTAGTTCTAAGAAATAACTGAAATGTATGGATAAAATTTATTCCACATATTAATTGATCCTTAAACACATAATACAAGTATTGAAAATCACAGCTATTCGTGTTGATTTCTTCGGTTCCATGAAGCCGTAGATCGAAGTAACCCGCAATAGGGAAAATCTGCAGTTCTACAATGACGTCCTTCGAAAGGTCAAGGGACGCTGGGTGAAAAAAATAAATTTAGGTGGTGACTATCTTAAGATTATAAGACTTTACAATAAAGTCTTATGAATAATAAATAAAAACTGAGTTTCCATTTCGATTATTTTGATAATAAATAACACTATCGAGATACTCTGAATCACTTAAATCTATGACTTCCCGAGACTAAATATGTTAACATGAATTGCAATAACTGACAACATTATGTACTTAATGATCAACTAATATGAAGAGTAAATTTTATCCAGATATTTCAGTTATTTTTAAGAAATAATTAAACCTCGTATGCTGATATCTAAAGAAAAATATTAATTTAAAGAGGGGTTCTTCATATTTTATTTATGAAAATCAAACACAGTTAAATATCAAGTAAAATTGCAGTTGTTGACAGTTTATGAATTGGAGTAGTATTATCGATTAGTAAAATATTCATTGCTGTTGATGTGGAAAGCAATGCTTGATTCATGGCAAGTGGTAATAGTGCATTAGTGAATGTTGTGGTCCGTTATCGGCAATTGCGTATAATAAATTGCGATATATTTAGCAAAATTTTTGTGGAATGCTGTTAAGATGATTAGGTTGCAAAGATAATCGCTCTAGGCACGAGTTTGACTCGCTTGCTAAACATTACGTGCATCTGAGCTTCTGCAGTTCTTTATCACAACTTAATTTTCTCAAGTCAAATCATCACGATAAGAAAGTATTATAAAATTTAATACGTTGGTTTCAACTCCATAGGAAAGAGTTATACTTCGAGCTCAGTTCCCTAAACCAACCCCTCCCCAAGCAAGAAACAGACATTCTTCATTGCAAGTGCGGCAAAGGAGTCGAGGAAAAGCTTTCCTGTTCATGTCGCTCAAACATGATACAGTTTCATTAATTTTTTGCAGACATTTTCTATTTCACGAGATGTCTCACTTGTGTTTCTTTCTCTTTTCAAACGACCTCGAGTCATTTACAAGATGTAAGATATATCTCATAAAATGGCACAAAATTAAAATTTTGCAGCTCTTGTATAAGTATCAATTTTATAGTAATTTTAAATATTTAGTATTTTAAATTTTTAGATATTCATTTTAAATTGGAATCGGAGAAATGCAATAAATTCTAACAAAAAAAGTTCTAGAATCCTAGATAAGATCGAATTTTTAATATAATATCGTTTCCATTAAAATATTATATAGGTGAAATATTCATTCCAAATATACCGTAGAGGTGCTACTAGTTGAACTCCTATCTGGCTGAAATTACAAAGAATTTCAACAAGTGGAACAGGGCAACTGTACTAATTCCTGCAATCATTTTATATTTTTGCATATCGTTAAAAAATAACTAAATCATATAAAATGAAATTCCAATAAAAAAAAAAAAAAAGGGCGATTAACTAGTACTTAATATAGAAAGGAGCTGAACACAAAAATTTCGTTAGTGATCTAAGTGTAAAAAGAGGGTTCTACCGATCCAGTTACACTAAATCATACGTAATGAGCTTTCCTTTGAATAATTGCATAGAACATCGAAACAGAAAAATATTTATAATCTTTTTCCGTGAGCTTTTAATAGTTTAAATATTAGTATCAGTTTTTTTAACTCTGAACAGTTACATACATGTGATTTGTATCCTAGCAAATTAATCATTATTACACAATGCACACACAACAAATTAAATACTATTACGAAACACAAAACGATTTACAAATACTTTAATACCGATTTATTGACATACTTCTTGAATATCATTTACAAAATATCAAAATTATATATATATATATAAAACTACGAATAAAAATTCTAAGTAATTTTATTTCGTGTTAAGCAATTTTCTGCAATTTTTCTTTATGTCAAGAATTATTATAATTAATGTCTAAACACTAATTAACGTCTACACTTTTCTAAACACCAATAGTCTCTGAGTCTGCATAATTTCTTTTAACGAAATATTCGATAAGCAACAAACTGCAACAAAAATACGATTCCCAATCTTTTGATCAACAATCCCACTGATACAGAGTACAGTAGTCAGTTAATAATAAATCGAAGGAGGGACGTTAAAAAACCCCGTAACTATGGCAACAAAGAGGGGAGGGTCTGGAACAATGGCCGTCATGAACATCAGCTGGAGGGGTTTTTGTCGACGCATAATGGCAGCATCCTTTTCAGAGAGGCTCAAGATGAGACACGCTTTGTTGCAGGAAAATGACACGTTTATCTCGGGGGGTGATGGATGCTCCAGACGTTTATTTGGCTCCTGAAGTTGCTTAATACAATGCTTTCCGTATATATATTTTTCTATTTTATTTATTTATTTTTGGTAGAAGGGAAGGGATTTGATAGGAAAATATCGAGTCAGTTTCGAGAGAAGCCAAGTTTTGATAAGCATCGTGTGGAACGACAAAAGGTAATATTGCTTTTACTTGAATTTGTTTAAAATAATTAAAATTTTAAGGAAATATCTTTGTTTCTACTTCGATATTTAAATGATTTTTAAACGATTATGTTTACTTATTAATCTTTTGTCAAATTGTATATCAACTATTTAATAATATCGTGATAGACTAAATAAATTTACCTAAACAGTTATCGATTCAATTCAGAATAGTAAGAACACACTTTATTGTCATTCCTATCAATATATATATTCGTATTAAAAGAAAGAAGTAGTAACGGTACGAAATGGTATTAATTAAAAAAAAATGTTATCTATGTATTTACAATCACAAAACTTTGAAAAGTCTTCATCATTATTTTGGAAATAAATTCAATATAATTATAAAAATATATAAAAATTCATTAATAAACTATTAAAATTGTCTTTATAACCTTTCTTCTTGTAATAAAACCATTAAAATTTTTGTTTTAAAAAACAGAAGTTTGATCTCATTTACCGGAAACAGAATTTGTAAAAATGGGTAAAAAAGAACATTACATTTAGAACAGCTGCATTAGAAAGATTACCACTGCCAAATTACTTTTCCGACAATATTCGTTGCCAACTGATTGTGTATTAATATTCTTAGAAGCAACACGAGTGCAAAAGGCAGCGGACTTCGTAATGACAAACCTCTCGCAAGAGACGATGGCTAAGCTGATATGCTACTCTCCAAAATTCCACACAGTCCAAATGAGAGAAAACGAAAATAAATAAATAAATAAAATATATATAACATTTTCACAGAAAATCACTTGGTTTGCTTAACTTGGGTTTTGTAGACACTATGCACAGTCCCCTTTCCTTTAAAAAATTCGTATTCGTTAAAAGTTTTCAGCAAAGAAAATACTTTTCATAATACGTGGATGTAACAAATAAAATGTTATTGCAACATGCTCCTCAATTATATATATATATCCGAGCAGACCGATCCGAGTTAAAGGTGTTTAGCTTTAATGAAGTTCAGCCGTATAGACTGCTGTGAGCAAAAAAGAAAGAAAGAAGAAGAAAAAAAAAAAAAAAAAAGTTACGTCACAGATAAATGAAATCAGAACTACGATCTATGTCAAGACAGCAGGGTTCCTGTTTACCACTTCCTGAATAAATGCATCATTTTATCCCACTCTTGTTTACTAAAATTTCTCAATATCGAAGGAAGTAAATGGAATAAATCAAGTCGATCATACATAATACGGTATTCCAGATTTAGGTTTTAAAAAGAATTTTTTTTATCATCTTTTTTTTCGTTGAATTTCATCTGGTAGCAATTTGACTTAACTATTGGACGAGATTATAAGGTTAAATAAAATCAAGTATTGCCAAGAGAAAATTATTCAGATCTAAAGTTGTTAATGCAGTAATAAATTGTTTATGATGTAAGTTCTCAAAGACCAACCGGGCTAAACTAAGTTTACGATTCGTATTCAAAGAAAATGCAAAACCTTTTATAGATTTCAGACAAGATCTTGTTTCGAAAGTATGAAGCAATCGAGTTATAACCGAGTTCCCTCGAGTATTTCCCTTCAATTAATTTTATGGTGGATTAATTAATGTTATATCATTTAAAAAGAACCTCTTTTTGTAAATGAACCTTGACTTATGCAAATAAAATAAAAACAATGAAGTGTAGTGAATAGAAATATTGAGATAGCATTTAATAATAAGAATTAGTGGTAGAGAAGGGAGAGATTATAGCACAAAGGAGAGTAAACAGTCAAGACTTGGAGGAATTAGTAATAAGGAATAATTAAAGTTAAGATATATATATATATATATGTTTACAACAGAGCTGTGATCCTAAGAATATAGAATTAGGATTACATGATATAATGAAATAAGGATCCGTAAAGTGACACTTGTTCGGATTCCGCTTTCAAACTGTACTACTGAATCAGACCCGATTATCAACAACAGATGTTTTTTTTTTAGTGTTAGTCTTCAAAATATGACATTTGTTAAGATTAATCTACAAGATAACTAAAAAAAACGTCTTGTGTGGTGAATACGAGTTTACTAATAGTCCAATAAACAGAATTTAAGTTTATAATTTCTTTCAGAGATAATTTAAATATCGATTAATTAGTGGGAAAAAATTAAAAGAAGATACAGCACTCCGGACATTACAGGGTCAGGGAAATCTTGACTAATGCAACACGTGGTGCAGATAAGAAAAGACTTAAGTAAGTCTATAAAAGTAAGTCTTGTAATATCTAAGATGTCCATTGAAGAAGCAAGTCTAAGTGGTTTTCTCCGGCCTGAGCAATAAAATGGTAAGGAGCAACGCGAACGAACACCAGTCTACTATTGAGGTGGTTCCATTGGTTGCGTCTTCACATTCGAAAAACAGTTCCATACACGTCTAAAACGCTGATGAGCCTCCCCTCCCTCCTTTAGCAAATGGGTCAGCAGTCACGCAGTGAGCGAGATTAACACAAGAAAGTATCGACCATAGATGTAATTCTCAAGTTTCACTAAAATAAATAAGTCACATTGGCATCAGAGTGGTTTGCTCCTGCCTGTTACACTATATGGTCAGGGAATTTCTCAGACGAATACCACGATACCATATAGTTGCACTGACAATAATAGATATTGTCTCTAATTTTACGGAACAATCTCATCATGGACCAATAACACGCAGACTCAATCAAAAGGTTTTTTTTTTAAAAAAAAATCAATTTTTCTTCTTACGTCTAGTGAAACTTAATTCCAAATCTTTTACCTGTAACAACTCTTTCCAGCCTCTTCGAAACAACAATAGGAAAGAAGAGGGGACGGAGAAAGAAGAAAAAAATAACAAAATGAAAATGGAGAGATTCTTTAGGGGGAAAAAGTGTTAACTTCCCAAGTTTTCCAAAAAAACACAACAACTAGCAGCAGGACACGAAAAGAAACAGAAATCTCATCTTAAATCTCATCAAGGTGGAATCGAAAGTGATGAAATCTTTTAAATTGATCCTCTCCTATCTCACCAGGAGGACACTCGAGAAAGAATCCCATTCGGCGGAGGAAAGTATTCTGCCAAGTATTCGGATTAAGGGCGGCGTGACGTACGAGGAATGCACCGGGTGAGACAATTGAATTCAGCCCCGATTTTTCATTAAGTTCAGCCCTTCGATCCATCTACGGAATTTTTCCCTCTCTCGGATATTCGATTACAAAATAGCTCCTGATTGCATAGCTCCACTTCGAATGGATTCGGAGGTGCAATGACACTTCCCAGAGTTAACCTCGCAACTTTAATCGATCCATCATGTAGTGGATTAAACTGCATTCCTCAGAACCTAAAAAATGGCGTATTTTTATGTTAAAATAGAAATTTCGGTTGTTGAAGGATTAACATATAGTCTTATATGTTTTATAATTGTTATTCAACAGTATTAAGAATTGTTCGTTTTATAAAAATATATAAGCTGTGTTGTTAGTGATTTTCAGTTTGATTTGATGAGATTAATCAGTAATAAAGGATAAATAGAAGTTAATAAAGGAAATAATAGAAGTTAATCCATGATCCCCCCCCCCCCCCTGATTCAATGAAATTCATCACTGTTAAAGGAAATAACAGAATTTAGTCCCAATGCTATATTTAACTTAACATTAAAAATAGTCATTAAAATTATAATTTCGACAGCCACTAAACAACATACTGTCACTAATTAATAAAGTTAGACAATGAACGAAATAAAATTACTTTTATTCGTATCTTTGATTGATCAAAAGTAAATCCCAATCCTTACTATATCTGTAGATAACTCCTCCTTATCCTCGGGCAAATCATAATCTAAAAAGTGATATTATAATTCTGTACCTAAATGTAGCGGATCATTTGGATCCGAGTCCTAAGTAGACTTAGAAATGTGGGTTCGATTCACTGACCCTATTGTAGATCCTTCCAGTCTGTGTATTGATAACTTCTTACTCTTGTCAGCGAGACACTTTTCCCTCGTTCACAAGTTTTCCAATTTCTCTCTCTCTTCCTCTAATTACCTCGTAAAAAATTCGTCACTGTTCGCAGATACCTTTCTTCAATTCAATTCACTACACTTCAATAATTCCATTCTAATCTAAAAAGTCACGTTTCAATTATTGGGAGAGATTTTCAGTTCTACAAAACATGATAAATTTAAATTATATTTTGTAAAAGAATCATGCCTTAGCAATTAATATCAAAATTAAAAAAAACAGTAAATATCTAGGGCTAATAATAATCTTGTTGAAGGACAAGCAAACGGCTTTAAATATTTAGTAATTGGTGTTCAAAGATACTGAGAAATGCTTTTTTAAAATATTTATATAGCATAGTTCTATAAATTTTACTTGCACTTGGGAAAATTAATCTTAAATAAAGGACGTTATCTTGATCTTATTGCAACATTTAACTTTAAAAAGATATGTGAAACATTTTAATTATATTTTTCAAAATAAAATATTTCTCTCTTATAATAATGATTACCTAATTATTACAAGTATTTAAAAGCATTGGAATAAAATTTAAAAAGAAATTTAGTATGACAATTAACAAGTGAGTATGAATAGGAAATATTTAGGGTTAATAATAAATATACGGTATGAGATTGAAATAAATAACGGACTGAAATTTATAAAATTATATAACTGTATTGTTGAAAAAAAGTGACGATAATCCACCGTTGATTATGGTATATTACAATAAATGAAATCAATAATTACATTTCTATGAGGAAATTTTAATCTTTTTTAATCATGTTTCAGGCTATTGTGCAATCATTCATTCAGCAATTTTGTAAAGGTGTTTTAAATCGATTTTAGCATTCTTCAAATCATTTAGAAAAGCAATAAATAAAAATTAGTACTTACATTTTAATAGAAATGAAAGCAAATAATAACTCTAATAATAGCAATAATTAAGAGTCTATGAAATTTATTATCTATATTGTTATCTATATATATCCAGATTATTTTATATTCGTCGTAACTCTTTCGACACCGAATGAATTTAAAGCTAGAAAAAAAAAATTAAACTGAAGTTTTTTCACATATATCTTAAAAATTGTAAAACAAAAAGTTTCGTAGAAATACGCCTTAAATGTTTTATTCGTGGCAATAAAGAAAAATAAGAATAAAAAAATTTATTTATTGCAAAATTTCATCCTGGTGTTTACCCTCAAAAATATCTTTATTTAAAATTTTACAAACCAAACATTTTTTTCCACTTAAGTTCTTAAACGTTTTATTCATTCGAGATTCGTGAATATATGCTTTCAATCACATGGCAAAACGAAAATTTTATATGTAGAATAAAAATAATTAAACAACGTTCATGATTATGTATTTCAATAAAAAGTTTTAAAACAAAAGATAAATTAACAGAAAGTTATTTTCCCGTGCTACTAAAAATATATACTCCAGTTCAATTCATCAAGTCAGCATTCCCGCGCCTTTTGTCAGCTGGCAATGTCTGGTGCCCATCATGAAAGCACCATGATGACAAATTAGCCTTTCGGTCCGCTACATGGAAGCAGACACTTCTTTTTTATATCTCCAAAGCCATTATCATCGCGGAATGAAAGTTCTTTATGACGTGCGAATCATAAAAGTGTAACGGAGGACAGATCTACGACCAGATGGCACAACAGCGAACCTGGTGATGGTGTCACGAACCTACCGTAAACAAACAGGTCCTGAATGGCAGCCACTCAGGTGCTTCTTCCTATTGTGTCCGCGGAATCTACAATGAGATCTCATTGGGCAGAAGTACTATACGAGACCACCCAAAAAGGTGTGCTCAGGTAAAAGGGGGAGTAAGTTACCGTTGAAATGGGACATAAATAATTAGAAACACATTAGAAATGTGAGTGAAATCCTCCAATCGAATGTCAGGAATCTAAAGAGGGAAATAAATTCATTTTTTCCATAAGAAAATCGATTATTTCTGTAAAAATAAAAAAGCATTTAAGTTCTTGTTTAATATTGCAATCGACGTCAAGTGTTTGTATATCAGCAAAAATATACAATACAAAAAAGGAGGATCATTACGTCATATTCGCTTACAATGATAGTATCCATAATAACCCTATTCATAATATATTCTGTGGATTAAAATAGAAGCATAATTTCTTTTGGAACAACCAACCGTGCGTTCAAATTTTGGTTACTGCCATTAAAATAAATTCTGCAACCATGACGAAACAAAGCTAAGCAATTCAAATGTTAAAAAATAACTACCGTAACAAAAAAATTCAGAGAAAGCAAATAGAATATTAACATTATTGTCTCGTTTTCCAATTACTGTTTTTACACCCCTAAAAACCTAGTTAATTATCTTTAATGGTATATTCATTTAGGGCTTCTTAAGATATAGTGATAATAACAATAAAAATAACACCGTCTGCACCCCCCCCCCTCAACTTTCGTTAAAATTTATAGCGACGTATTTTGAGTTTGCACCAAAAATATGAAAAACTTAATCATACGCATGCGCGAATTTGCTTTGAAGTGTAACATATATTGGTAGGTCCAACAGAAAGGAATTTTAGAATATCTAGAGTATTTTTGAATTTGAAAATTGATATTAAATAATTAAAATTTTTATTTATAATAAAAAAAGCTAAAAAAATGACTTAGATTACCGTGTAATTTTTTTTAAAAAAGCAATTTCTTTTAATTGATCAACAAACGAAGTTGTATATCACTTAATTGCTATTTTGGATTAATGTCAAAAAGCATAATCATACTTGGTAACACATTTCCAGATGGAAAAAATGTCCTAATATTAACTCAGATTCACACAATTATTATATACTTGCTAATTTCAAAGCGTATTTCAATATTTAGATGAACTCAAATTATATTCAATTCAATTTCTTTTACCTTCAGGTATTTTTTAAATTAAAATAACTAAAATTAACTAAAAATCTTTGCGAAGAACTGGTTTCCAGTTTTTTCTTTCGTTAATCGATCTTTAGTTTAGCTTCGTTAGATTTCCAAACGGGGGGGGGGGGAATAAAAAATTTTAAAAAATTCCGCTACGATAATATATAAATCCTATAGTAATTTTACTTTTGTGTAAAACGTAAAATTACTATAGTATGCAGATGCTTAAAATACTTAAAAGCAAAAAGGCTTAAGGCGAGCTTAATCGTTATTATCGACTTGAATATTCACCACGAAAGCAACTTTTTTTTTTATTTCAATTCTAACTCTTTTTTTCAATCAATATAATGCCACCAACTGGGATTGTTTCCAGTATCTGGTTCATTTTAATTATATATGAAAGAGGAAGAATAAAAAAAACAACGCCCGTGTAGATATAAATAAGTGTAGAATTAGTGTACTAATTAGTGTAGATTACCAATAAGTGTAGAATTTTATTATAATATTTAAGCGTTGCTTATATTAACAACAAATTCTTTTAATATTATCCCAGACATCTGTGCATCGGAAATAATTCAATCCAAGGAGTAAAAATAACCGAAATAAATTTTTTCATCGAGAAACAGAAACAGAAAATTTACATTTTCACTTGATTATCCTAAATAAAGAAAGCAAATTAGAGACACATTACTATAAATAGATATACAGTACTACCTCTGCAATCCGGCATATCACTTTGTGGGCTAGTCATATCGAAGGTCTTATACAGACTGACATGTCAAAATTTTTTTTTATATTTTTTCTTCTTCAATATAATAATAACGGTTATTCACGCAAAACAATATACGAATATTTATACAGTTTTAGTTATTTCGCGTGTTTGATACTTTATTTGCTCGTATTGTATTAAATTTTGTACAATAATACATAGCTTTTGCTATTTAAATGCATATTAACAGTGATGTTCCAGTAATCCGCCAATTTTTCGAAAGAGAACTGTTCATGTTTATAACCACGCTAATTTGTCCCGTCACATACGCGAAGACAATCTTAAATATATACATGACAAACACAGAATAGGAATCGGTTGATTTCCAGTATAATTGAAAAAAGAATCAGATTTGTGAAGTTAGAATACACACGATTTTCTCTTCAGTAACCTCGGGGGCTTTTATTGATTTCAATTGCATAAAATTAAGTGTTTCATATATGCAATTAATGGAAAAGTTCTGTGGAATGAAGAAAATACCACTAACAGTATTAAGCTACGTAGCAACTGTAGAAGATTTGTGAAATTAAGAAAGAGAGGACTGGTAAGATAGATTTCTTATTTAAATCATGAATTAAAACTGAGAGTTAGGTTGAGATTCTAGAGAGAACGATCTGAGATATTCTACACTGATAATAAATCATCCGAATTGATCTTGCCTACCTTCAAATGGAGTTGGGTAATTTTTGATTAATACATTAGATTGAAATATGGCACAATACTCGAACAATGAAGGACAACCGTCACAAAATAACATACGCAAAATACAATGTTTCTTTCTCTTATATAAATAATGAATAACGCAATAATACTGTATAAATACAATAAACATATAAGAAATTGCGGGTAAACTAGACCTTTTATATAGTTAATAAAATAACATTTAACATATACGTTAATAAAAGACGAAAGTGAAGTATGCAATTCCTCGTCCCTTAATATGAAGATCCAATTTTATTTTATTTAATCTTTAAGATCCCTTGAAATCCTTCCATGGAACCTGTTATAAACTCCAGATCCATGATCAACTGAAGTATATGAAACCCTTTGAAATATTTTCAAGGACCCGCTGTTAAAAACCTATACTCTTGAAAGACGAAAATATAAATAATCGAAATGCCTGATTGGAAGAATGGGCCCTTTGAAACGCTTCCACGAATCCGATATTAAAAATGCCATATCCAGATCTACAATTACATAAAATTCAATTCAAAAGGTTCAATTAGAGAATATGAGAATATGGACCCCTTGAAATTCTTCCACGGACAAGCTGTTAGAAACCCATACTGCATTAACATAAACAAAAATTGTCCAATTGGAGGATATGAAAATTCTTCCAGGGATAGAGTGAAAAAAAAAACTTTAGAAAGACGTTAGCATAAACAGTTAAAATGTCAATGCGATGATGCGTATTTTTCCCATCTGAATCGCTAAAGTATGTAGGATATCTATCAATTTAAGCACTATGTAAATAGTATGAAGAGAAACGTTATTTTCCACAAAGGCGCGCAAAACTCTTTATCAGAGCATCTTGCATATTCCGCATACTGAGTAACGGATCGATGGAAGATGGGTTCTTTGTTTACATGAGGCAGAGAGCGAGGGGACATCTTCTCACGAGAACTTCCGTCGCCTTAATTAAGAAAAGGAAGTATCGGGTACACGCTCAGGGCTCAACAACATCGTTAAGTCTTACGGGTCATCTAGCCACAAACACGTCACGGGACGAGAATTTTTTTTTTTTTTTTTGATGTAACAGCAACAACAAAACAAAATCTTTCGAGTGAGACAGAATGTTAGAAAACACTTTTAAGGAATTTTAGTGCAATGTGTTTGATTAAATTATCATATTCTTTGACAATTTTTTCAATATATTGACAAAATAGTATAATTTGTAACCTCCCCCAGAAGGTTATTGGTTCCATTTTGTAAAATTGCAAAAATACGTTTCTAGTTTACAAATGAGAAAACTTTTTTAAATAAAAATAAGAAAAATGCCATAAAATATAAACATATATATATAGCAATGAAATAAGAGGATGATCTTCATAAATACAAATTGCATTCTTGTTACTACATAGGGATTTCTCTGTAACTTACCAATTTAGCTAAATTTTATCTTTAAAAATAGGTTAAATAAAGAATTTAATACACACACACA
This sequence comes from Nephila pilipes, assembly GCA_019974015.1. Lineage (NCBI taxonomy): Eukaryota > Metazoa > Arthropoda > Arachnida > Araneae > Nephilidae > Nephila > Nephila pilipes. The sequence continues at coordinate 1,447,511 of BMAW01058244.1, read as the reverse complement.
CATATATATATAAGTATTGCATACACACACTATGGCTCATAAAAAAATCGTAATACAGGTTTTCAAATCAATTATTAAAAGTCGAATTACTTTTCCTACTTACGAGACAAACTTTTCCAACACTACGACAATATATATATATATAACCATCCCCGATGTTGAAAATCTGAAAAAATTCATTTCTTATATACGTGGGATTGGATTTCCTCACTTCTTTTTTCAATTTAAAACAAAAATACATTACCAATACTAGTAATGGGAATATGCAAAACATTTGTTTCCTGGTTTCTGACATGTAATAATTTCAAATAAATATTTAAAGAGCAAACAAGAATTATATTTATTATATATATATATATATATATATATATATCCCCAGAGAAACTCTCCAATAACATTAATTTGAATGCAATTTTTAATCGAAGACAATATTTACTGTAGCTATATATATATTTAAATTTATTTCAATCCTTTTAATAAAAAAGCAAATGTGTATAACATGCATGTAAATGTGCAGCAAATAAAAGTAAAAAAATATTCCTATGTATTAATATTTTTGCTCATATTCTAATTAATGAACAAAAACATCCCAATAAATTGAAATATAAAATATATATAATTACGAACCATTCAAAAGCAGTAAATTAGTAGTTTCCCAGGACCCACCAATCAGAACGTTCTATAAATTATTAAATTTTGAATCTTTCACGAATGATATTGTGCTCAACGTTGAATATTAAAGAAATTTGTCATTTTTATAATTTAATTAACACTATTACTAAATTTAAATACAATGTGATATTGAATGCTTATAAATCCATTAATACATTGTATATTAAGCAAATTGCTCCAAGAATGTTTGAAAGAAATAAAATTTGTATCTTTGTATATATGTACAAATTTGTTTCATTTTATACCGTCAAGCAATGATAGAAATTTTTTTTTCGTAACTATTACGTACTACTTCATATCTTAAAATACCATAAATATGAATATTTATAATTTTTAACGACATCTTGTAAGCAGTGTTAGTGATTTTTGAAAATGGATTCTTCGTTATTCGGATACACGACATACAAGGTGGATGAAAGAAAACGATTGGAAGGAAAGTATTAGATCCGCCATGCTTCTTCTTATAAGATGAAATCTTCATTAAATTGTTTAATTGATATTAATGAGCAAATATCAATATTTAGAAATATTTATCTAAAGTACATGAAAAGCTTATTTTTTAAAACAATGAAGGAGAAAATACATAAAGAATGAAAATATAAAATATGGTATTGATTAATTCAGAGGGGAAAAAAAGAAGCATACTTACCCTGGCAGCGAGGTACTGGGTCCGAAATTCAATATCAGGAAAGTGGAGGTGGTCAATGTTCTGGAACGGGCATCCGGATGTTACTAATGGCCAGCATCTGCTTCAGGTTCCCCTCCCCTGTGGTCATTCATTTTCAGCCAACGATGTTAGAGAGAAGGGGTGCAGGCCCCTCTTTTAAAACGCCCACCTGTCAGACAACAGAGAGGTTGGAGGACGAGAAACGGTATTGGAAGTTCAGTATCGGAACAGCGGGAAATCTTTTTCGGAGGGAATATCCAATATTCCATATGGTTCCCCGACCAATGAGAAGTAGTGAGAACCCTGAACATGGTTTGCAAGGGGCTGGGATAAAAAATAAAAGCTGACAATTGCAAGATATTGGGAAAAATTTCTCTCTCTCTCTCTTTTTTTTATAATTATATATATATATATATAGTAGCGCTTTAAATTTATATGTTTGCCAAAAAATAAGCAAAGTGTTTCTCGTAACAAGAAATACAAATTTACATATTTATTTGAATATGTTGATACAAACCCTGTCTTTGTAAAGAAGAGGAAGATAAGTTTTAATTCGTTTACTACAAATAATCAATCCGATAATTGCTTTTCTACAAATTGCTGCAATCGAACTTTTTCATGTATCAGCTTTTGAAAGCATTATGAAACATATTTATTAAGAGAGTATACTTTTCTGAAAGTATAGTCTCAATGGTATGCTTATCGTTCAAAAAATGTTTTTCTTAACTGGAAGAATATTAATTTTGATAAAAAATTTTTTATCAAATATACATTAATGAATATCTACCAATTTTATTAAATGTAAGTGATAACGAATTTAATAACTGTCTAAAGAACTGATATAAAATTGACTTCCGCACAGAGTATATCCACTTGTGACTAATTAATCTGAAATTGCAAAACTCAAGAAAAATTAGTGAATTCTGAATTACATTGAAAATGAGTCATACGAATTTTAATAATCAGGTTTTTTTTTTTTTTTTTTTTTTTAAAATTATTTATTAATAAATTTTGATTTTTAAAAAAAAAAAAAAAATTTGTTTTTTTTTTTTTTAATTTTAAATTATATATAATTATTTTTATAATTTTTTTTTTTTTTTTTTTTTTTTTTTTTCCTCTAAATGTTTCGCAATTTTGCTGTTTCTAAAATTCAAATACGTTGGTTTTTTTTTTTTTTTTTTAAACGAACGTATTTGAATTCTGTGAGAAAACAGCAAAATTGGTGAACATTTAGAGGAAAAAAAAAAAAAACCTGATTATTAAAATTCGTGCTGACCTATCAATGTAATTCAGAATTCACTAATTTTTTCTTTTGAGTTTTGCAATTTCAGATTAATTAGTCACAAGTGATATACTCTGTGCGGAAGTCTTATATCGTTCTTAGACAGTATACAAATCTGTTATCACTACATTTAATAAAATTGGTAGATATTCACACGTATATTTGATAAAAAAAATTTTATCAGTACCAATATTCTTCCAGTTAAGAAAACATTTTGAACGATATACCATTGAGACTATACTTTCAGAAAAGTATACCTCTTAATAAATATGTTTCAATGCCAAAAGCCGATACATGAAAAAAGTTCTGATTGCAGCAATTTGTAGAAAGCAATTATCGGATTGATTATTTGTAGTAAACGAATTAAAACTTATCTTCCTCTTCTTTACAAAGACAGGGTTTGTATCACCATTCAAATAAATATGTGTCTGTATTTTGTTACGAGAAACACTTTCTGCTTATTTTTTGGCAAAAACATATAAATTTAAAGCGCTACTATATATATATATATATATATAATTATAAAAAAAAGAGAGAGAGAGAGAAATTTTTCCCAATATCTTGCAATTGCTTTTATTTTTTATCCAGCCCCTGCGCAAACCATGTTCAGGGTTCTCACTACTTCTCATTGGTCGGGGGAACCATACAAGGGAATATTGGATATTCCCTCTCCGAAAAAGATTTCCGCTGTTCCGGATACTGAACTTCCACTGTTGTCCTCCAACCTCTGTTGTCTGACAGGTGGGCGTTTTAAAAAGAGGGCCTGCACCCTTCTAACATGTTGGCTGAAAATGAATGGTCTCACAGGAGGGGAACCTGAAGCAGATGCTGGCCACAACATCCGATGCCCGTTCCAGGCTCCATTGACCACCTCCACTTTCCTGATATTGAATTTCGGACCCAGTACCTCGCTGCCAGGGTATGCTTCTTTTTTTTCCCTCTCTGAATTAATCAATACCATATTTTATATTTTCATTCTTTTTATGTATTTTTCTCCTTCATTGTTTTAAAAATAAGCTTTTCATGTACTTAGATAAATATTTCTAAATATTGATATTTGCTCATTAATATCAATTAAACACCACGAAGATTTCATCTTATAAGAAGAAGCATGAAGGATCTAATAATACTTTCTCTTCCAATCGTTTTCTTCATCCACCTGTATGTCGTATCCGAATAACGAAGAATCCATTTTCAAAAATCACTAACACTGCTTACAAGATGTCGTTAAAAAATTATAAATATTCATATTTATGGTATTTTGAAGTAGTAATGCAATAGTTAATGAAAAAAAAAATTTCTATCATTGCTTGACGGTATAAAATGAAACAAATTGTACATATATACAAAGATACAAATTTTATTTCTTTCTCAAAAAAAAAAAAACATTCTTGGAGCATTCTGTTTAATATGTACAATGTATTAATGGATTTATACATTCAATATCACATTGTGATGCAATTTAAAAATAGTGTTAATTAAATTATAAAATGACAAATTTCTTTAATATTCAACGTTGAGCACAATATCATTCAGAAAAGATCTCAAAATTTAATAATTGAGAACGTTCTGATTGGTGGTCCTTGAAATTACTTAATTTACTGCTTTCTTTGAATGGTTCGTAATTATATATTTTATATTTCAATTCTATTGGATGTTTTGTTCATTAATTAGAATATGAGCAAAAATACATCACATAGAATATTTTTTTTACTTTTATTTGCTGCACATTTACATGCATGTTATACACATTTGCTTTTTTTTTTATTAAAGGATTGAAATAAATTTAACATATATATAGCTACAGTAAATATTGTCTTCGATTAAAAAAATTGCATTCAAATTAATGTTATTGAGAGTTTCTCTGGGGATATATATATATATACATATATAATAAATATAATTTTGTTTGCTCTTTAAATATTTATTTGAAATTATTACATGTCAGAAACCAGAAACAAATGTTTTGCATATCTCATTACTAGTATTGGTAATGTATTTTGTTTTAAATTGAAAAAGAAGTGAGGAAACCAACTCAATGCATATAAGAAAATGAATTTTTTCAGGATTTTCAACATCGGGGATGAATATATACATATATACATATACATATTATTATATAGTTATACATATGGTACATATATATATATATATATATATATATATATTGTCGTATAAGTGGAAAAGTTTGTCTCGTAGTGAAAGTAATCTGACTTTTAATAATTGATTTGAAAACCTGTATTACGATTTTTTTATGACATAGTGTGTATGCAATATTCTATATATATATGTGTGTGTGTGTGTGTATTAAATTCTTTTATTAACCTATTTTAAAAGATAAAATTTAGCTGTAAATTGGTAAGTTACAGAGAAATCCTCATGTAGTACCAAGAATGCACTTGTATTGAAGATCATCCTCTTATTTCATTGTTATATATATATGTTTATATTTTATAAAGATTTTTCTATTTTATTTAAAAAAAAAAGTTTTCTCATTTGTAAACTAGAAACGATGGTAATTTTACAAAATGGAACCAATAATCCTGGGGGGAGGTTACAAATTACAATACGAAGTAATACCGA
>BMAW01058244.1:1423810-1442282 GCA_019974015.1 Nephila pilipes | reverse complement strand
TTTTTTTTTTTTTTTTTTTTTTTTTTTTTTTTTTTTTTTAAATAAAATTACTACTTTTTAGTACTTGATAATGAATGTCACACAAATTTTCTCTTTGGTGTAAAATATAATTTCAAAGAAACCTTTAAGGTGAATTTTGATATATTACAAAATTTGTTTGATACTAAATGATTAATATTGCTCAGTGTAAGAGGTTAGGTTGTTAAAAGCATACAAATAAAGAAATAATTACGAACAAACAAATAATAATTCTACATTTATTATTATTAGTCAATTTTAAATTTTTGTGGAACTGCATTAGAATTTCATTTCCTATTTTCTTGCTAAAATGTAAACAAATGTGGCTCTAATATAAATTTGTTTCTTTTTTACGTGAATCCGAAAAATTTCGTATTCAATTCCGAAAATTTTTAATATTGAAAATAATAATAATAAAGCGTTTAAAAATATTTAAATTACTAATAAATACACCGTAATGGAGGCAAATCATAGTAAAGAATACTTATTATTAGATACACCTCGTACTTAATATTAAAAAAAGATACATACTTTTATAAGTTATTTCAAAATTCTTCAAGAACTAATATTTGACACATCTGTAAACAAATAACAGATCGTTTTTAATGGTACTTATAGAACTCATTAATCGGGATTAATTGGGGCTCTTAGCTGTCAGATTAATGTAAGTGCGAATTAAAACAAAATAACATATAAAGAGAGCCAAGGTAGATAGCTGAACACTCTGCACCGTAAAAGAACATGTATTTCGAAATCCAACAAAGCAAAATGGTTAAAAATTAAACAGAAGAAAATTAAATTAAACTGCTGTTGTCTTCAATGCATTTAACCACAAAATTCAAGTGTTCTATCACTTCATAAAATTTTGTTATTGGGTTGTAGTCTGCCTAACCCTCTTCAAATCTTTCTGCTTCAGTCACACTTTCAAAGAAACGTTCTCCGTCTCTGTTTAAATATTATAGCCACAACTCTTGCAGCATTGCAATACGTAATATGGGCTATTCGCGAAATTCCCCTCAACTAATATCTAGGCTTTCTGACTGACTTTTCCTGCGTCTTTCTAATCAAAAGAAATGTGATTATGCAAATTAAGTAAACTTTAGAAATGGAGTGGACAGATATAATCAAGTCGTATAAAAGCGACAGAGAATTGAATTGAGATAATAAGATTAGAGTAATACAAAGAGTGCTAGTCTTCCTGAGGGTTTGCTTGATTTGTTGAGATTGGGACATCTAAAGCTGTTTGATTGATTGAATATTTGAAGGATGTACTCGCATCGGACTCCGATAAGCTTATTCTTTGATACTCGTAGAAGTTCTTAGTATTCGAGAATAGAAATTTGAAACTGTTCGAGAGCATTCCCCTTATTAGACTATTTCGAAATACAAATGACAATTTTAATTACTTTCTCTGTGCTTGAACCTATGTTGAAATTTAGATTTTGTGATTCGAGCAACATTCAAGATGACAGACTAGACGGGCAATAGAATAACGTCACAGTATTTTTGCCTCTTTGGTGGAAAGTTTTAGAAAATGTTCATTTTCGAACTTAGCTATATCTCATGCAACTCCTCCTTCATTAGAAGTATTTTTCACATGTTAATAAAGTTTACTGTTTTACTTCATTGACAGCAATTGCCGAATTATAAATTAATGATCCGATATCGTAATCTTTAAGGTTTTGCAACAACTTCCGCCCCAGTCTTCTCCTTCAGCAGGACATATCGAACAAAAGAATAATGTAATTTCCATGTAATGAAAAATAAGATTATGACGTCACAGCCACCAGACGTAGCACAAAATAGCGCCTCAATCTTGCGCGCCTCCTACACTTTTTTTTTTATTTGTTTAATAATTATTATTTTTTTAAAATGTTATCTAGATTAAGAGACGTCCGATTTAATGGGATTAATGAGAAAGAAGTCTACAAATATTTAGTGACAAAAGTACTCCAAAAACAGATCGGTGTATCCTAAAGCAAGAGAGAATATATTCGTCTCCTTCAATACTCAAAAGTTTAAAATAACAAATTCAAATACACATCGAGTTCCGAGAAATTTTCAAAAAAAATCTGTACATATAATACCTTTATTTAATTTCATCTCAAAAGCAGGTATCTTAAATTCGAATTCTACGATTTAAGAAGAAAAAAAAAATCTGACCCTTCTCTTTTTGGTAATTTTGAAACAATATTTATCAGAAATAAATTAAAGTAATAACGGTCCTCGAAAATTATTCCACGCCGTAAGCGCACTTTTCAGCATTAATTAAAAGCGTAAGATTCATTTCGAAAAAATTTAATCATTCAAGAGCAAACAGTCTAGGTCCCGAATCCCTTTATTCAAACAAAACTTAGAACCATTTGAACAAAATCAGAAACTCGATGCACAAGACTAATAAGATTCAATATGCATTAATACATATATGCACGATCCGTGATTTAAGTCATCGCCCTTGGAACAGAGGTCTCTAAATAATTAGAAACTTTCCTCTCTTTCGAAGAAATCTTACGCGCTCTGTTTTTTTTTTTATCTTGACACAACTGTACGTGCAAAGGCTTCTTTCTAAAACTCAAACGGAAAGGTGTTTGCACACCGTGCTATAACTTAAGCGGAATAGGCATTCAAGAGAGAAACTTATTCTAGAAACTTTAATTAAAAGCGCTTCTTAATCGTCCTAATGAGGTCTGGTTCGCTTCCAGAATCAGAAACGGTCTTAATGACTTTCCACTTTAATTACCAACAACTCTGGAAATGTTATTGACGGAAGCGGGACTTTTCGCTTAGTTTGCTCAAGATTTTTTTGCACTTCGGGTTGGACTTCTCTTAACGATGCGCTCATTTGCATATGTACTCAATGAGAAATTTTCAAATTTCGCACATAAGAGTCGATTTCCTCGATGGATGTGTGTGTTTAAGGTAAGCGAAGCTAACTGCTCATTCAACACAGCGTCCCGAAGAAAAGGAGTTATTTGAGAAGTAAAAAGCATTCGTAGAAATTAAATTTTGCGTCGTTGAATAATGTGCAATTATTCCGTTTTCCAAAAAAGGAGCTCACACATTTTCGTATTTATACGTATGATTCTGTATCAAAATTATATAATACAGATATAATCTAAATACAAATTAGCATTAAAAAATAGAATATATTTATTTTAAAAATTTTCCAAGAACTAATTATTAATCCTTACAAAGAAATAACGGAGATATCTTGATCAAATTTATTTTGTATATTAATTTATTCTTATGTACATAATGTTTTAAATTAGTGCTATTGATGTTTGATTTGTTGGTTTCAGGAAACCGTAGATTGAAGTAACCGTCAGTATGGAGAAGATTTCAATCAATCGAATTCTACAAAGATGGCCTTCACGAAGGTTAAGAAAAGCTGGTATAAATGTGTAACTCTTGATGGTAACTATACATGGAAGTCTTACATTTACAAGTAAAAAATTTAGTTTTTAATCTCGATTATTTTCAGTAATAATTTAACTTTACGATACAGCAGGTTATTTTTGTGATGACCGTCCTTCATTATTTAAGTCTACTGCCATCTCTTTTCTTCTAAATGAACAGTCAATAATTTATTAGACTCTCATTGAAGATATGTAACAGCAAGATAAAATGTCTTATTAACAGTCACTGAAGAATACAGAAGGTCGCTCTCTATCGATTAACACTTAATTCGACAATTATGACCAATTCAATCGAAATTATAATCAACTAATAAAGTCGTAGCTTATCAATTCACTTTCTGATTCAACCACTTCTCTCAATACCCTAATCTTAGTACTTAACTAAAATTCGATTCAATCCAAAAGATTAACTTCGATGTTTTAATACAACTTTCAAATATTTATCAATCCGTTGTTATTCTCTGTCTCCCTTCATTTTCCTTTAAATTCTATTTCATTTAAGAATCACACTCTTTAATTCAATTCACTGTACTTCATATCTTCATCTAATTTACCTGATCACGTTTCCATTTCGGTTGGGAAGAAATAGTAATTTCATGAGATTCTAATTTCTGTTATGACCCCGAGATTAGTGAAGAGAAAATCGCTAATAGTCCAACGTCACAATTTTCACCTACGGCCTACTGAAACATTAATGATGAATGACAGACATTCTGTACATAAGGATCAATTAATATTTAGAATATACTTTATCCAGATATTTCGGTTATTTCTTAGTAGTAATTGAAAATCTACGATACTCCTCGTACACAGCTTTTTATTCATATGAAATTTGGAAAAATGCAGAGGAATTTTTTCATGAATTTATATACACGCAATACTTTAATAAAATTTTTCCATAAAATGTAGTCCAAATAGAAATTTCCGAGAAAAAAGATTAAAAATGAAAAAAAATCATTTGTTGATTAAAACTTTAAAATATTGCAATTAATTGAATCTTTTAAATATGAATTACGGAAAACTTACTTTTATCAACAAAAAGAAAATTTAAAAACATAACAACATTTAGTCTTAAGAAGTTATAGAAACAAAATATTTAAATTCACGAAGTTTCAATAGAATTTAATTCTTTTTTCATAAAATAAAATTTATCTACCCACGTATTCCAAGTTAAGAATCTGTGAAAAATTGTTTATTAATTAATTACTATGCACATTCCTTTGTTATACTTGAAATCCTTATCAAGTTAGAGAATTGAAACAATTTGATTTTGTTCTGCGTCATAAACACATTTCATCTTAACTCTTGATAACGAACAAAACCCAACGCCATCCAGTTCCATTAACGGTGGAATATTACAAATGCAATTAAGGTACAAGAACTGAAAGAACGAAAAATACGATCAATATTTGGCGAGATACGACAAGGTGGAAAGGAAAAAGACATTCCTTCATATTTATAAGAAATATTGCTTCAGATTCATTAATTGAACAATTTTTTTTTTCAAACACAAAAGATTGCATTAGAAAATTTTAAAAAATTTCATAAATATTCTCATCATCATACTGATTCAAAGTCAATTATTTAGTCGCGAAAAAAAAAAATGAAACTTACGCTTTATTCTTGTAATAGCAAAATATTCAAAACCCTCAGAACAAGTCTTAAAATGTTACTTTTTAAAATTTATCGTTTACATATTTCTTCTTATATCATTATATAACCCAAAGGGCTATTGTTTTATGTGGATCGCTTTTAGCTTACCAGATCAATTTTCAATCTTTTACCGCTTGCTTTAATTTTAATTACATGTGGCTGATATAATATTCAATAAAAAATTATCGTTTGCTATAATTATAATTACATTTAGCTTAACTATAATCAATTTAATAATTTATCGTTTCCCAAATTTTAATATCAGCAAAGTTTACGATCGTCCATTTCTCGATATTGTATCGTTTACTTCAATTGTAATATTTGAGGAATTTAATAATAATTATAAAAAAAGCGCTCCTTGGGTGGCTAAATCTGTTCTTTGCACAGAACTTTTAAACATTTATTTGAAGATACCCGAAACACAATTAAGAGTTATATCATCTTCATTAATACTAATTGAATTATGTATAAAAGTAAAATAAAAAATAAATTAATTTAAATTAGTGAATTAAAAATAAATATTTCAGAAATGAAAAAAAACCATAGCCTTTATGATTTTGTAAAATGCTGTTTAAAACATTCATCACGTTTAAAAGAATATAACAATTTATTCTCATATCTTCATTTATACCAACATCATACCACATAGATGTGAAAAACAGGTTAATAAATTAAGAGAACATTTGGGACAAGTTTCATCAAGATGAAGCAAAATCAATGAAGATTATATATATATATATATATATATATATATATGTAGAATAATAGCAAATAAGCTATCACTTTTCATGAATTATGTATAAGAGTTTTTCTTTCTAAAGCTAATGTATTCCAAAATAACGTAAAAAGTCAGTTGCACTTAAAAAAAAGTATGTTAAAATGCAAATTTAACGTTTTCTCTATCACATTATAAATTAATTCGAATCTAGGAAGATGCTAATTTTTCTTCAGATTTAATTAACCACACGCGGCATAGTTATTTATTCCCTTCTTTAAGCACGAATTAAAAGTGATGCGTAGTGAATTTTCAATGAAGTTTAATCCAAAGGTAAACGGTCGGTGAGACAACATTTTAAATGCAGAGATATTTATATTTGTTCGAAAAAGAGGCAGGGGAAACAAGTGAACGATTAGAGGTTCTTATTTATTTTTTAAGTGCAGCTTTTAAATCTACTTAAATTTTTATTTTTTACGAGAGGCATTGGTTTTACTTTTCAGAAATTTCTGAAACATCTTGTCGAAAATGCAGCATAAAACTTATATATATATATAAAATTATTTTTTCCTTTAAACTGACATAACTTACAATATTATATGCAATTATTATGAAACTAGCCTAATTTAAAAATAAACCACCACTAAGATTTTTTTTTTTTTTAAATTTCTTCACAAATGTACACTACAAATTTTGATTTGTAATCAATAAAGAAAATATATTATTTTACTAAACTTCAATGTATTTCTAAACCGCGAAATTAATTGAAAAACTTTGTTTGAATAATTTATTTATAAAATAAGAAAGCACTCGAGGCACAATTATCACATAAATTTGATTATAAAACTCTCGCACATATTTAGCGATAATCAAAGCCATTCGAATGAAATTCATTTTCAAATGCTTCGATTTGAAATTTTTTAAAAAAATTCAGCAATAATAAATTTTAATATTACATTATAATTAGCCTTTAATCTCTTAATAGATATGTAACAAAATGATAGATTCTAAATAGAATTGCAAAAACTGAAATTATTGAATTAAAACGATTAATTATAATTTATGAATGAATGGCGAGTGACATCTGTTGTTCTAGCGCCACTAATACACTGAAAGTGCCAATAATCATTGAATAGCTTTATAGAAATATCCAGATCACGATGGCATCGCGTAAGAAATGCATAAATTGGCACTGCATTATCAAGAATTTTATTCGTACTCAAGTTATTTCGCGTGATAAGTTCTCTGACGTAAGTATGGCCTCACTTCGGCCTTAGAATGCGGAATGCTATTAGGAACTACACACATTGGACATTCCATTTCAGATACAGTTCGGGAATTTAACATCCCTTACTGTTTTTGAAATGGAATGCCCAATATGTTAAGAGTGTGCCGAGGATATATCATTTCAAGCATTATCTCTCACCATTTACAACACATTTGCTTGATGAGTAAGTTTGATTTTGATGCTTCATTTACGTCGATTTCAGAAGCAACACGAGGGTTATTGGTGACGGACCTTGGAATTTCAGTCAAGTGACGAGAACGACACCTGAGCTATTATCCAAATCTTTCACAACACGGCAACGGGAGGACTTGGAGCCTCGACAGATTAAACGTGCATCAAGTCCAACTACATGACGGATCTTTAATGCCATCACACTGGAACCCACGACTCGACCAAACATAGCTAGCCGCGAGTTCGCGATCACGATAAGTAGACTCTCGTGGCCATACTTTTGAGAGAGACCACTGATATACCAGTAGAATAGCCAGTGCTACTACATAAGTATCACTATATCAAATAACACTAACAATCAACATTGGACGTACGACGTTCCGTAGAGACATGTGCAGCAAAATTTGGTGCTGATGGGATATGGCAGCAGAAAACCGTTTCGAATAGTTTTGCTAACCGCATGCCATCGGCAGCAGCACCTCTACTGGGCTTGTGAATACATTTAATGGACTGAAAAAAACGTTACTTGGTCAGATGAATCACGATTCCAGTTGGTGATAGCTAATGGTACAGTTCGAGTGCGCAGACCCCACGAGGCCATGTAAACAAGGCATTGCGCAAGCTGGTATAGACTCCATAATAGGATGGGTAGTTTTACATGTCATGAACTAGGTTCTCTGGTCATATTGAACCAATCACTAACTGGAAATGGTTATATTCAGCTACTTTTTGTAGCCATCTAGGGATTTCAAGTTTCCGAACATTGATGGAACTTTTCGGGATTACAGTACGCCATGTCACCGGACCAAATTAATTCGCAATTAGATTAAGGAACATTGTGGACAATTCCTGCCAATGATTCGGCCATTTTAATCACCAGGCATGATTTCCATCGGACATATCTTAGTTGGCTGGACAGTACAGATATTTCGGTAAAAATAGTTTTAATACAATAAATTCACTGTGTGTTTTAGTTTTAACACTCATATAATGTTTGATGAGATTAAATAATATATTTCTAATCAGAAAAATTGATAGTTTCCCGCAAAAGAAGTACTAGTGCCCTTCCTCAGCAAGATATGTACTGTATTTATAGTGTTGATGATTGAAATGATTATTTACACAACAGCTATTATAATATATATACATATAATTGCTTACTTCGTATAATTTTTGAAGTCTAAAATTTTATTTATATTGTTCTTGAAATATTTGAGAGGGGCACCTAAAACTAGAGTGGTATTTCTCGTCATGAGAAATCGCATTTATTGAGCTCCATAAAAACAGAAAATCAAATCGATAAATTGTAAAAGGGGATAAATTACCGTTTACAAGTGTTGAATACATAATGATAAAGTGTGAAGAAATTGGATTCATCGAAAACACACCCAAACCAGGAGATTATAGCAAATAAACAAAGATGATCAAAAAAGAGAGAAGTGCTGTTTAAACAGCATTAAAAACTCCTTTGGTTAAACTCAAAAAATTGTTGAAGACGTAGCAACAACAATATCACAGTAACAACTCAAACAATGTGAAATGTTCTCCACAAACGAAGTTATTAGGAAGAACTCCAAAGAAAAGCCCATTCATAAGTGAAACAAACAGGAAGTGCTGTTTAAACAGCAGGAGAATACGCCTGGAATTAACTATGGCCCACAGAAATAAACCCATGCATTTTGACGAAACAGTGATTTTTTTTCCTGATATGCCTAATTTTCACATTTTCTCTCCATCAAACATTCAAAAAGTTTGGCATAAAAATTAATCTGTTTTAGATTGAAAGCATATACCCCCAACTCTCCAGGATTGTGGGGGAAATATTATGGTTTAGAGGTGAATGGCTTCTAATGGAGTAGAAAATTTAGGTTTTATTGATACTACGCTAACAACTTTAACGTATTTTAAATGTGTTACAGCATAACTTATTAAACAGTGCTGGAAAATTAGGGTTAGAGCAAACTTTTCACTTTCAACAGGACAATAACCCAAAGCATACTGCTTTGGTCATGAGGACATGATTACTTTATAATACTCGAAAGCGACTAATAACTCTTCCACTACTTCTAGACCTAAATCCAATAAAAAATTTATGGATGCTATTGAATGCAGAAATGGAAAAAACACGTCACAAATAAAAACAGCTCAAAAGAAGCTTTATTGAAGCATGGAATGAAACAGACAAACAAAAGGAACTTTGGTGGAATTTAAGCCTGAATGTCTTGAAGGAGCCATAAAATCTAAAGGACTTTACATAAAGTATTATTTCGTATCCCTCAGTTTTCTCAATTATAACACACTAATACTATACTTTTTTTATAATAGCTGTTTTTTTTCTGTCTATCTATTTACGAATATGCGATTTTATGTTTCAATGGAAATCAAAAAATCGAGAGATGATAGGATAAACAGACGACTTTTATGCAAACATTTTTTTTTCATCCGCGGTTCATGAAATATTTTATCTTAATTCGGTCATTTTCTTGGCATTGTCAAAAAAAACTTACATGTGGCCATGAATTAGCATTTATTCAACATTCTTTCCATTTCACAGCAAAATGTTTGCTCGGTATGTAAATTTCAAAATATGTATCATGTTGAAACTAGAGGCGTGCCATATTGTTACTTAAAGTAATAGGCTTCAGGGTATTAGTTCAATCTGGGAAATAGGCTACAATAACTGTTACTTTTTGAGTAATTTTGGAAAATGTGCAATATCAAAAGATACAAGCTGCATTTTTAGAAGAGTAAAAAGATAAGTAATGAAAAGAAGGGTCAAAATTAACAGGGATTTTATGTAGGGAACTTATTACAAATGGAATAGGTTCCAAACAAGTAATACTATTATTTATCCTATTACCCGAAATAACGCCCACCTCTAGTTAGAACCTTTTCGTCTATTTCTGGAAGTTGATTGAGACAGTTGTTATTCAACTACTTGAGAAAAAGTAAAAACAAAACTGCATTCCAAAGAA
Source organism: Nephila pilipes (assembly GCA_019974015.1). Classification (NCBI taxonomy): domain Eukaryota; kingdom Metazoa; phylum Arthropoda; class Arachnida; order Araneae; family Nephilidae; genus Nephila; species Nephila pilipes. The sequence goes on along the minus strand of BMAW01058244.1, from coordinate 1,432,046 downwards.
GGGTCAAAAATGAAGATTAAATGCATTTTATTCAAAATTTATACAACATACATCAGCCTGATTGCACCTTACACGTGGTGTACAATATGTGGGCGACAGATGGAATTCAATACAGCAATACGTATATCATTATTACACGGCTCAAGAAATAGATCTCTATAGTAAATTGTTCTCACTCTTTGATGACTGTTGTGGTTGATTTAACACACAGAAAATACGTATAATTGCTGCTTCAACAACAAGTTGAAGAAGTTTTAAGTACAACACATGAAGACTTAGGCAACCCAATTGGGGCAAAACTGCTCACCATTGGATAAAATTTACGTTTTTTATTCTTTCTTTCAGTAAATGATTAGAGTTTTTACGAATCTGATTGTTCAGGTTTACGAATATTGTTTCAGACGTATAGCTAAATAGTGTGACAGCGTTAAAATGTTACCCGCTCGCAACTCTATGACGCGTGATAGCACGTGCGTTGAATTTAAATAGTAACTTAATTTTTCTGATGGTCAATGATTATATTTTAAAACAAAACATTCAAGTTATCAAGTAAAATACTTGTTCGTTACTGAAATTCCATTTCAAATTGATATAAAAAAAAAAGGTTTCAGCGGTTTAAAATAGGTGCTTTTTTTTTAATTTATTATTGATTTATACATAAGAGATACGTGTAATTTAAATACTGCTTATTTTCCTTCTTGAAATTTCTTAAGTTTTAAACGATGAAATATATACAAAGCGGAATTTAAACAATTCATAAGATACATTCAAAAATTTAAGATTAATAGGTATTTTAAGGAATATAAATGTCTAGTTATTACTTCTTAAACAGATTTAAAGACAGAATTAGAAATAAGAGTAAAACGATGCTCAAAATCGAAGTGCATGTAAGAGAGAAAATTCTTCCGAGTTTCTATTGAAACCATTAAAATTTCATTGGAAATATCATTAATTTTTTTTTTACATTATGCATAATGAACATAACATTCCAACGTCATTGAATTTTAGCTCCTATTAAAATAAAATTATGTGAGTACTCTATTATTAAATTTCAAAAATACAGAATTAGTAGGAAAGGAATTTTTGAAAAAAATCATAATACAGATATTATTTAAGCAAAAAAAAATATCCTTCAAAAATTTAATGCCCAATTTTAAATATTTTTCTCAATTACTTAAATTAAAGCGCTCGTTACAAACGGGTTGGACTGCACTTGACACCAATACTTACATAAGAAAATTCATCTGTACAGTAATAAGTTTTAAATTCATATATCTATTATTCTATTTGGCAACTTGGCAAGTAAAACTTAGTTCGAGCCACAAAATTAAAAAGTATTCAAACACGTAAAAATGGGTCACGTCATCAACTGACGACGTAATCAATGAAAACCCCATGGCGAACACTTTAGGAACGCCGTCTGGAAATATGAGAGAGATGCAAATCTCAATCCAATAAATACAAATGTAGGTGCGCAAACTTGTTACACATCTTACAGAACAGAAAATAAACTTAAAAAATCCGTTTGTTCTTTCTCTCCAATGGCTGCATTATGTACACCTCGTCGTCTTTCAGGGATTTCTAGTCTGGATATCGTCATGGTTCGATTAAAAAAAGAATCCCCATCACGAGTTCTTTTCATCAAGTCCTTGTAAAATGATGGTAGCGCTTTTTTTTCCTCACAGAAGATGGAAATAAAAAAATTTTTCGAAGAACTAAGCTGAAAACTGTTCAATGAAACATGAAGACACTTGTAAAAGTAAATGTGAGTGGAACTGAAGAACATAACACATTGATTGTCACAGATCTTACGTTTTGTTGGCGTTGATGGCTGTGGTGCCTTCCACCGTCTTGGTGGTGGAGGAGGAATTGCTGTTGGTGACATTGTTGTGATTCATGGTGGTATTGGATGTTGCCGCTGCCTTGGCCTGACTCTGGCGCTCTTGTTCGTTCAGTTCTTTGATGGCCTGGATTTCCTTTTTCAGTTTCATCCGCCGGTTCTGGAACCAGATTTTAATCTGGCGTTCGGTGAGGCATAAGGAATGGGCCATCTCAATTCTTCTTCGGCGGGTTAGGTAGTGGTTGGTGTGGAATTCTTTTTCGAGTTCCAAGGTCTGGAATCGTGTGTAGGTTTGACGACCCCTCCGTCTCACTCCACCTGGACCTACAGAAGAACGGAAGTGATATAATGTATTATGTCACATGGAAAAGAAAAATAATCATAATCTGAAATAACCAAAAAAGAAATTGAAAAAAATTCATTCTGTAGAGATTTGATTAAAGGACATTCTGCATAATTTCAAATTGTCCTCAAAATGTAATACTTATATAATCACGGTTGGTACTTTCCTCGTTAGTTAACAGGCTTTTGTCATGCAATTCAGTAGATCAATAAAATTTGTAACATATTATTCGTGTATTAGATATCTCCCATATTGTTAGGGTTTTTGATAATGAGTTTAGTGTTTCGTTTGATACTCACATCAAAGTAATTTATAGTTAAATTATTTGATTATTCACTAACATTGCAGTTAGAAGCAATACGAGGACTGTTGGCGACGAGGCTGAAAATAACGAATTCGTAAATTTGAACCTCGGTCAAGTGACGAAAACGATACCTTAGTTAACAACTTTTCTAAAAACTTTCATACCAATGGGAGGACTTGGATCCGCCACAGATTGACTTAACGTGCAACACGTCTTATCTTTAGTGTATCAGAACTCGAACCTATGAGACTTGATGGAAATAACACCGGTCATGGCCTCGCGACTATGATAAATGAGCTACCGTGGCGGATATAGTTAAATAACTCTTGTAAAACTTAAGTTAAAGAAACTGTAATTATTTTTGATAATTGATTTCAATTAAAAATGAATATTACAGATTCATACGAATCGTATCCAAGACAAAGGGGTCTATGGATCCAATGGGAGTTGATCCTAGAAGGCGCCATTTCATAAGGATTAATTAATATAGGGAATAAATTTTATCTAGATAACTCGGATACTTCGCAGAAATAATTAAACTGTAATGATACTTTCTCGTATGTCACTTCCTACAATGTAATGTCAAAATGATATATACTGTCGTCGTCAAAAGAAATACACGGCAAATTCATTAAATATTTCTAAATATTAACGAAGTTGTCATATTAATTGGAAAAACGAATGACATATAACTACGCGAACTTATTTTAACTCATTTTTGCAGAATTTATTTTTAAATGAAGGCAAGACAAGTAAAGTATATTATTATGCATAAGCCTATTAAGAAATAAATTAATTAAAATGGCAGGTATTAATTCAAACAATGCAATTGTAAAACTTTCTACCTGTCTAAATGAAGAAGTTCTATAACGCAAAAAAGCAATGAAAATTAATCTGAATTATTAAAATCTTGATCACTACATCCTAACACCAATTGAAATATTGACATTTGGGTGTGTCTTGATGTTTAATAATACGCTCCAAACTATCAAAAATAACATATTCTTTTAAAAGTTCGGTAAAACAAAAATAAAATAATAGAAAGAACAAACAAAATAAACTGCAAAATAAGCTCATACAAAATCTTTAAAATTATTAAGTTCTGATAAAAAAAAAGGGGGGGGGAGAAAGTAAAGGAGAAAAAATCTTTAATACGGCGGGAAAGATCTGGCTGTCCGCTTCGCTTTTTTCCGCAGCATTAATCCCAGGCAAGCAATGGTCCGAATCATTTCAAAACGTTTAAGGAAATGGTAATTTTTTTCCTGCCGTTCATAAAAAGAATGGTATCGAACATTATGTAAGTAGCTCCTGCGGAGAGCTTATAGCCACTTGCAGAGCGATAAAGAGGAACAATAACCTGTCAAACGGCCCATAAAGCGAGAAGTCACAGGCCTATAAAATCTCTCACCGCTGACATTTTACAATCCCTTCGCTTGTAGGCCTCCTCATTAAAAGGGCATTCCTTACTCTAATGGGATTACACTTCCTTAAGTTTTTGCTTTTAGTTGTAACTAATGTTGTGATGAAAATTATGTAGTTTTGTATAATTTAATTTAATCATTATCCTTTTTTCGAAACAAGAAACACGTTCTTGAGAAAATTGATCTTTTGACAAGCATATCAATTTTACTGCTTGTCGCATATCAATTTAAGACTTACCATATTATATATATATATATACATATACAAAAAAAAGTATAAATTTTGAATAAAACTAAAGTTCAAAGATAACTTATAGTGATATAAGTGAAACTCGTACTTTTTTTTTTACACAACTTGAGTTACGCTGGTGCATTATATGTTAACAAAAAAACCAGCGTAACTAAAAAAAATGCAAAAAAAATGTTATAATTGATAGACCGCCATTGTTACATTATCTTAAACCATTCTTTTGAAAAATGTAATTTCGCATCCAAGTATAGTTTTGGTATTGAAAAAAAAAAATCCGTGATGTTTCTTCGCATATATATTAAGTTTCATATGTAAGTTCTTTTCTTATGTGTATTTAATATATATATATATATATATATATATATATATATATATATATTTTATATTCGTACAATAAGTAACATATATAACTTGGTATTTATTTAGCTATTTTATAATTGTTAGGCCATTACTTCAGCGTGATCTCAGAATATTTTTTTTTAAATTTGATTTCATTCATATTATGCTCTTAGGAGATTCGCGCCCAGCAATCTTGGCATGGTTGTAAAACATTTCACGCTTCTTTAAATATCAGCATTATTTTCTCAATCTCAGTAAAATCGATGCAAAACATTCAAAGAAACTGAACATTTTCCCATGATAAGTCTTTCTGTTTAATAATATTAATGGACAAGGGAGGAACACCAAAATACCGTAATTCAGATTCCTCGTTTTAATGACATATATTTTTGAAATTGTTGGTAGAGCGAAGATTGTCTTCATGTGCATTATAATGCTATTTTAATGATTTCATAAAATTAGAAAAGTAACTTTTTAGACAAAAAGGTTTTTTTTTTTCCTCTTAGTCCAGTATGGATATGATTTTTGAGACATATTTTACAACACACATACATACATTTGTATTTGGATACCATTTAAAAATATTACACTATATGGTTCTTAATCTTTATGCGTATCATTAATCAATTTTTTTAAAATCTTTAATACTTAAATTTCAAGAAATAATTTTTATGCTAAAATAAGAAAAATTAAAATTTCCAAAATTGCAAAGTCCTATAATTTTGTCAAAAAAAATATACAGTAATATCATTAAAAGTGTTGGATCACTATTCTTTGTGTATTGTTTTATACACGAGAAGTTCAATATTTTTTACGTTTAAGGAGTACTTTTCTTACACATTCATCTCGGAAGCGGAAAAAAAATTTGAGCTCCACTAATAATTTTAGAATATATATGTTACAACAATAAAGAATCTTAATTTCGGTATTTTAATTTCCTCGCCTATCCTGGAACACTTAAAAAAAGATTTTTGTTAAGTCTAATCCATTTAATTTTACCTTTAATATTTATGTTTTTATTTCAGACGTAAGGAACAGTTACACAAAACGGATGTGCAAGGGAATGTTAATGGTAACTTTAGAAGTTGAAGAAAGAATTATTCGAAACACTGAAAAAAAAATGCACGTATCTACGAGACAATAACAAAGGTATCCAAAATTTAAACATACAGGTAAGAAAAAATTATTTCTCAGATACGGATGATATTATATGCTTTTATTTCAGTCAACTTGAACGATAGCCATCATAGAAATTTAGTTTTATTAGATTTTTTTTAATAAAAAAAAAGCTAATTTAATTAATAAAAATATCAAGCAATAGTTCAAAAAATAGTTCGAAGAAATAACTGATACAAGTTCATAATCACAAAAACTTAAAAATCTGTTTCCTTAATATGGATACGACTTTTCGACAATTCAAAGAAATATTTTCAGAAGCACATTTCCTAACATATTTTCCCTTAAAGTGAAGAAAATCCACTCAATAAATTCAACGCAGAAGTTCATTGCTGAATCAAACAAAGAACTTCAATTTGAAGCTTCCAACTTAAAACCTAATCACTTACGTTTTCTAAATTTTTAAACGAATAGTGGAATAGCTATTTCAAGCTGACCAGTATTTTTTTACTCAATACATTTAAACCAGGGATAGACAATTTATATGAAAAAAAGTCGTTGCAAGAGTTTCCAAAGATCAACAGAGCTAGACTAAGGCTATGAATATTAATCACCTCTTGATATTGTTCTCTCCGATTTATTATTAATGGTCAAAACCATTAATAGATTGGAGAGAAGATACTGTCTGGAAAACACAATCGATGATACGGCTAGGAGAGGATTGGTGCAGACTTAGTTCCATTGGAGTAAGTCAAAGGCCTAAGATGTGCCACGAAAAAAGAAAGTCAAAAGTGGTTTGCCCCTGACTGGTGGGGAGGTCCAGGTGGCTGTGTTTTCACATTTAAATTAGGAACACCGCTCCAAAAACGTTAGAGGGGTTCGCAGAATCGATAATTCACTTGAACCTCTTTCAGTCAATGAGTCTCTCATCTGGTTGTCTCCGAAGTCTACAAAAGAAGGTATCCATTGAAGAGAAACCTTTGGGACAAAGAAAGCCAGTTCAAATTATTTAAAATACGAATATAGTAGCTAGTCGCTACTCCCATATTGTTCCGCACTCTACACCAATTAAATAAATGTTGAATGGAGTTTCGACTGTCAAATAAAATCCAGAATTCATTTAAGGAAACTTAATAAAGCGGTTTACTTTCATAATTTTCATTTAATGAACGAAAAAAAGAAGAACATTTTATTGACACTAAAATTAAACACTAACACTAAAATTATATACATATAAATAATAGTTCTTTCAAGAGAGACTTCTTATTGCCAAAGAATACGATCCTAATTTGGATAACTTTCTTGAGATAAAAATGCCCCAATATTAATAGATGTTCCGAATGATTCTCATAGATCCTCAAATTATTCTTAGAATTTAAGTTTTTATCACTTTAATACTAATCCGCTCGAAATTATAATAGCAAAAGAGGAGGGAAAAACATATTATGCAAGGCAAAGCACTTATTTATTTAAACAAAATTTAAAATTTCTATCAAAATATAAATTCTGTAAGAGATGAATAAATGTCAGAAAATAATGTTAAAAAAAACGTGGAGCTCAAAAGAGATCTAGACACACGTCTAGATCTCTTTCATAGAACAGCACAAAATTCGATGCGCGTCCGTTAGCATACAATATTGTTTTTGAGGAATGATCATAACTTAAAATTTTCGTTTCTTTTCATGTGTAATTACCGGTTAAGATCCAAAATTTAAAATGCCGCTTTCATAAAATCTCTATATTCATATTTAAATATAGAAAAACAATTTTTTTCATACATACGTTAAATTATTGTGAATTTAAAGAAAACTTAAATCGCAAAGTTAATTGAAAATATTAAAACCCACCACAGAAAAAAAAAAATGAATCGATGAATCAAGTTCGGTTTGAATGAATCAAGTTCGGTATTTGCAGATATTTTCACGTAGTGTTTTTCTTTCGAAAATTTAGTTCCTTACCCCCTCCTCACCGGAATACTTTTCCCGAGTTCGGATCTAATTCCATCTCACTATGCAAGAATTTAGAAAAAATTTCAAAAAAAAAGAGGGAGAGAGAGAGAGAGAGAGACAAGTTATATAGAAAAAAAAAATCTGAATTCAATCGAAAAAAAATCTTCTGAATTAAACAAATCTACAAAACGCTTACTGTTATTTACAACAATACTACGGTACATATATGAAGAGTATTTCATATTTTATAATATCCTTTCAAAACTTCTAGTACAATATATTTGCACCACATGAGCCTATCATCAATGACGGATCCAGGAGGTCCGCACTGAGGCAAGTGTGTCCTCTTCCTCTGTCAAAATTTTATAAGAATCATCACAATTATGAACTTTATAAAAGGGATGAAACTGTTGCCCCCCCCAAGGACGATTCTTAGTCGTCTCTGTCAATTTTTTCAATTTTCTTTGTCAAATTTTATTGTACTTAATATTTTGAAAAGGCAGTGGTCTTTCGAATTTAGTAGTAATTATTTCGAGTTCAAATTCTGGAACCACTCAAGAATATTATACGCAAAATACACGACGATGAGAGGAAGTTCCAGGTTAGTGTTGTTCTCGTCAATCTAGACTCTAAATCAAAGGTGCTATTACTCATAGGCTCTAAATCAAAGGTGC
>BMAW01058244.1:1358058-1423800 GCA_019974015.1 Nephila pilipes | reverse complement strand
TCAAAGGTGCTATCACTCATAAGTAAAACTCACACGGGCTACAGTGTATTTAGTTATATAGTGTAGGAGATATTCTTTCTTTTTTGAAATTAGTCTCGTAGCAGGAGTACTGTTCCTCGTGATTTGTATCACAGTGCTTGTGATTGTAGAAAACTTTAAAATAAAATTTCGGAGATCGGTAGACAATGGATCATCACTTAAAATTATTCTTTCAAATTCGAGTTTAATTGAGTAAAGCCACTCTTTCTTTGTTTCAATCGTTTGAGATACGTAAAATAGTCAAAACTCTTAAAATTACAGACAACTGCAACAGAGAGTGTATGATAATTGTGGGTAGCTACAACTTAACAATGCACATAAATAAATCGTTGATTTTAAATTTTATTTTCTAACCTTCCGGTCCGAGACTAATCTAGAAAGTACTTAGAACAGAAAATGATAGTTCATCTACATGGTATTCAAAGTGACGTCATGTTTATGTTGGTACATTACTATGTATATCTGTCAACAGAGCCAGTGCAAAATGCAGTACTCTCACGGTAATACGGGAGATATTAGGGCATAGAAATGACGATTATAAGAAAATCACTAGTAATAACGCATTTAAACATAAAAGGCTTTGTATTAATGAATAAAATTTAATAAAATGTGCGCTCATGAAGTGTCACCTAGTTATGAAAAAACATACTAAATACATGGGCCTAAAATATATAAGTCAACGCTTAAGTAAAAAATTTGAATATAAATCAGTACCCTTTGAACATTAACTCGCCGTGCTCGGAATAACTGCAGAGAATGAGCGTAACATAAATAAAATAATTTTCTCATTTTCTGAAACAACGAATAATTATTCTTAGGCATACCAGGATTCAAGGAAGAGTAAGAATGGACGTGATGGGCTATTAATATATTCGTTGATAATGGTGCTGTTGATTCACCTTTAATAATGGGTCATTGGTGAATGCTATACTTCATTATCAATAATTACGTATGATTAGAAAATTTTAAAAATTTAACTAAGACATTCTTAGTAAATTTTTTGTAACATGCTGTAATGTTGGAAATTCATTAACCGTGTGCGGCTCGAAGAATTTGACTTGCTTTCTATGATGCCAAAAACTCGTGCAAAATATCTAGCGCGACCTTAATTCAAATTAATATTAAAACCAATTTAAAAATTCAATAATTTTAGACTTCGGGAATATTTTAATTAGTTTTCCCGAATAGTTTATATGTGAAAATAAATTAATTTATTGTAATTCAAATTATTATTTTTTTTTATCTCTCTATAGCAATTCCATGACAGAAAACTAGAATTACAAGAATTCACATCTTGAAGACTTAAAAGATAAGTATACTTCTTATATTTATATTTTTGAACATAATATCGCGAAGAATTTATTTAATTGTAAAGCTTAAATTGTGTGTGTGTGTGTGTGTGGACGAATTTTTTGTTGTAAAGCTTAAATTAAACGAATTTATTAAGTTTATAAATTGTCAGGAAATTTACAAAAAATTCTTTCATAATTCTCTATAATCACAGAAATTGTATGTCATATAAAAGCTTTAGTTTTCCCCACATATTTGTACATGTGAGATAGCAAAAGAAAGTCGCACATTCACAAAAACATTCCTAATATATTTTCCCTCTTTTAAATACGAATAAAGAATTAATAAATATGTATTTCCAAGTAAAATCACTCAACATTTCGAAACACAGAATAATTGAATAACATATCGTGGGAAAATCAAACCTTGTCAATAAATAACTACATAAATAACTAAAACAAAAATGAAAGTTACATACCAGTTCTACCAATTCTGAAAAATCAAAAATCGTGTATTATTGCTCTTTTATTACTTCTCCTCTGCTTTTACGATTTACAAAAAGGCAAAATAGCTAGAAGGATGAATCATAAAATCCTAAACGAACCGCAAATGATCATTATGGAACATTACCTTTGACCTCTATATACCTCATGTTCCATTTATATTTTCTTTGTTTTGGTATATGATCTGTTATTCTTTATTCAAAATTCCATTAATCCAGTTTTCTACCAGTTGAAATTCTAAGAATGATTCAAGGGCACAACTGTTTTAATCAATCCTAGAATATGCGAGACTAGGTCCAAGGGTACAATAAAGGTCAATTTTGAGTTCAAAGAAAATCGTTCTGGAAATACGGAAATTGATTGATATTTCTGATAAACAAAGACAAAACTAAATTTTGTTGGCAAAAAGAAGGAAATAACTTCCAGAAACAAATTATTGATGAAAGATGACTGAACACAAACAAAATCAACCATTAAAATAAAGCAGATATTTATTTCGATTCCCCTTTCAAAAAAATGCACCCTCGAGAAGTATAAAAAGAATCAGAAATATTACTATTTAAGAAATGTCATGTAATTTTAATTTTTGTAAATGTAATTCAAAATTTAATACAGTCCCGAAAAAAAATGCATATCAAAAACTAATTTGACTTTTTGAACTGGATTTGACAGAACTTTTTTTATACCCAGAAAAGAGCATTACAATAAATTAATTTGTTACGGAGCAGAATCACGCGGAATCGTTCACTCAAATATAGCAAAAAAAAAAAAAAAAAAAAAGGAGGAGGGGGGGGAAAAAAAAAAAAAAAAAAACCCGGTAAATATTAGTATTAGAAACCGATCTTCACTTCATTCGTTTATCACGAAATGGGATCGTACTTATTATTTAACATACACAATATCCATACTTGAAAAATCTCTGCAAAATACTTTCATTTTTAGTCCATCCATTCATATTCATCCACAATAAAATAGTATGTTATCGTTATTATTTATATACAATAAAAGACGAAAAAAAAATTTTAACAATGAATTACATTGGGTCGACAGGAAAATTATGTCTGTTTCGAAAGTACATAATAAATTTAATAATAATAATAAAAAAAAAAAAAAAACTTAAAAGTAAATGTAAAAGTTCTACGAAAAGTTTTGCAAAGAACTTATTTAGACACCTAAGACGAGCTTTTTTTATAATTAAACTTACTCAATTAAATGTAAGAAAAAAGTAAACGATAAGAAGCCAATAGTAAACTTTTCCAGTATTAAAACTACAGGAAACGTTTAAATATTTTGCATCACTGGAGAAATAGAGCAGCTACTGCTGGTTTCAGCAAGACGGAGCCAATCCACGCACGTCAAACCTAACAATGGAAATGCTTAAGAATTTCTTTGATGACTGTTTAATTTCAAAATTGAAGTAATTAAAATTAAAGCACACAATAAATTATAGAATTGAATATATTCAAGCTGCATGTACTTAAAATTGAAGCAAACGATAAAAAATTGATAAGTGATCTGGTACAAAAAAAAACGCCCCACCTAACAATAGACCCTACAATATAATTTCCGTCGTTACTAGAATTGGTCTAAAAATATTCCAGGTCGAGAGAAAATTTGCTTAATCGAGTCAGCATACTGAGAGCTCAGCAACCTGTACCCTCCACATCTAAACTGAGTTTAAGCTTGAATAAGAGAATGCTGTGTATAGAGTCGGACGTCCAACGGCCAATACAAGTCGAGCTTTTGAAACCTTTTGAAAAGCTCGATTTAAAGAGACACTGTCAACAAACGGATAACTTAAACAAAGCACTCAAAGAAAAGAGACAGACGCTGTTCGGCAGGAAGCCCATCATACTGCATCAATATGTCACAGTACATGCTTCTTTAACGACTTTTAAGAAAATCGTAGAGCAGCGACTTTACTCCCCAGACCTAGCACCCTCCGATTGTCATATGTTCCTCTACCTACAAAACTTTTTGAAGGAAAAAAAAATCAAAACAGAAGCAGGTGCCGAACTCTGAGCTTATTGCCTCTAAAGACAACGCATTTTTTTAAATTGGCATTCACAAATTACTAATCACGCTGATAAGCGGTCATAAATTTCGACAGAAATTATATTGTACAAAAAATATTAACCCTTAAATGGACGATTTTTGTTTCACTTTTTAAAAAAATATATTTGTGTAATAGTCATGTATTACTGTCTAGGAAAAATGAGTAAAAAAATCTAGACATGAATTTACTATACTTTTTTTTGCAATAATGTGAGTGTTGTTTATAAACTACATTGCCTAATTCGACAGTAGCATCAAGTGATTTTCAATGTTTTACAACATGAACATGTAATTGAAGATATAATCAAGCAAATAAAAATATGTTATATACTTACATTATATTTTATCAAAGTCCGAACACAGCTACAAAACTTAGTTTCGCGCCACTAGAAAAGTTTTCTTCAAAGTGACATTTGACATTAACTTATTTTCAATGCATAAAAATATTGGATAGCGCCAACATTAAAAAAGGTACAAAATTCGTTCAGAAATAAGAACTAGTTGTCAAAATTAACAGAAAATTAAAAGAAGGTCAATTTTATCTGTGATGTTTAGTATGTTGTTTAAAAACAACATTGTCCATTTAAGGGTTAATACATGTATAAGAAAAAAAAATATTTTATTTTACTTCGCAAACTACCTTACATTTTTTTTAAACTTTTCGGTAGACTTCGTATACAATTACTCAATGTTTGTGAAGAACATTGAGTGATCATTGTTTTTTAGAGTTTAAATTAAAGACAAAAAATTAATAAAAATTATATTTCCTACATAAATAAATTTTCAATCGATACAGCACGCCTTCTAAACAAAGATAGTTGATACTAAGTTGAAGTTCTTAGAAAAATATTTTCACAAATGACTTAGTGTGGATGGCATTACACTGTGCACCTTGCCGTCCAAAAGAGGTTTATATAAAGATTTATTCACAAAAAACAAAAACTTATCTCTTTCATTACTTTATCCCCGTATAATAAACAATAATGAAAGCAGATGTAATTCACGTCAGAATTCTGTAGAAAATTCCACCGAATTTAGATCACAAGAATTATGAGGAAGTCTGTCACATGAAAATTACCTAACGCCATTAATAAAAACTAATTCTCTCAATTTGATCTTGGCTACTTCTTCAGAAGGATGAGTGGCTGATACTGGATTCACCCAGAAAGAAGACCCATCGTCTTTGGTGACTTCGGAATTAGCGCTGCGTTTAATAGAATTGTCCCCGTAATGAGCTCTTTTCTCGTCGTAAATTCGTGCTGATGGGCCACCCCAATTATGAGTCATGGCTTCGTGAGACCCGTTTCCTGAAAGCAGCTGGCGAGGTTAAAATCCCTCACAGCAAGAAGGTCGTGTTTTAATTGGCCTTTAACGCCACACTCATTACTCCAGCATGACTCAAGCACAATCTCAGAATATATTAAGCGTAAGGTGAAGAACGTCTTCTGCGATGCTGTCTAAGGCTCTGTCGGTTTTCGAACTTGAAGTATGTACAGGCTACTAACAAAATGGACATTCTCAATTTCGACACATTCCTTGATAATCTTGAGAATTTAATTTTTTTTAAAAAAAAATTGCAACTACAAAAATGATTTTTTCTATAAAAGGTAAAGTCTTTACCGTCAATTCGAGACTCCTCTGCAGATATTTCCCTAATGCACCCAATTTTCAATGTTTAAAATATTTTGTTCTTCGAATTTGAATTACGTAGTCTTAAGTTAATGGACATTTAGAAAATTACAAGGACAAATGAAGGTTTTGATTCGATGTTTCCTAAAAGTGCAATTAAATCCGAAACCCTCTTAAATTTATAGTTTGTTAACTCTAATTAACCGTTAAAAACATTAACTTACAAAACAGCACTTTCAGGATCTAACAATAAGAATGACTCTTTACAAAGGGAAAGAATAAGTCTTCAATGATATCTCATATTTCCATAACTTATTAAAATATCAATGTTTAGACACTTCCGTTTTTTGAACTTAAATCATGTACAGTCTTAGGTTTCTAACCCAGTGGACATTCAATGTGACTGTATTCCTCGGTTATTTCAAGAAATTAGTTTATAAAAAACTTGCAACGACAAGAATGACATGAAAAAGAAGAAAGAACAAGTCATTACTGTCATCTCAAGTCCACTGTAGACATTCCCACAATTTATAGAAATTTCAATGTGATTATAGAATACCTTCCTTTTACAATCTTGAATTGCATAGACTTACTCTACTAGCCCCGTCTGTCCGTATTCCTTAATAATCAGATAAATTTAATTATTTAATTTTTTAATAAAATTGAAAAATCAAAAAAAAAGGCTTATTAAAAAAACAAGACACTTTCACTATTAACTCAAATTCTCTATAAATATAATTTAGCAATTCATCAAATTTTCAATGCTTTTTTTTTTTAAAAAAAAAAATAATAAGTTGCGAATGAGATTAGTGTATTCATTGCAATCTGAGGCATTTTTGGGACGAACCAAATGAATACTTTCTCTACATCCATTATTTACGTTTTAGGCTATAAACCGGTGAGCATTTTTTTTTTTTTTTTTTTTTTTTTTTTTTTTTTTTTTGGTTATCTCAGGAATTTAATTTTTTTTAAAAAAAATTTCAATAATAAGAACGACTTTTTAAAAAGGCAAAATTTTTCCTTTTATCTCTAGTTAATCGCAGAGATTTTCATAACTTATCGAAATTTTAATTAAAAAAAAGCTGGAGTTTTGAGTGAAGTGTATCTTTTTCTGCAATCTCATATGCTTTTGTAATAGAACAAACGTTTTCTTTAACGATTAATTATCTAGAACCACCAAAGAGTGAATGCATGGAAGCTATTCCACTTTTATATGTTACAGATGATCAGATGAAATGGTTAGTATTTACGATCAAATGTTTAAATGTTGAGAGCAAATGGTTAATACCTACGATTAAATGTTCAGATCAATGATTAATTCCTACGATTTGAGTTTCTTGCAGTTTTCCTAAGCTTTCACAATTTTCCTCATTAACAACAAATGACCTTGTTTAGGTCATTCGACGGAAGCCACCTCTGTGGCTGTCAAGTTTGCACCAAAATAATAAGAAATAAATAAATAAAATCCAGATATTAGCATTTATCTCACAGGATTTCCTGTCGACCTTATCTAATATTCATGTCTGGACGCTAGATGAATATCGTAGAAGAAAAGTCTTTATCTGTTCCAGTTCCCCGTTTGCTATTCAAGAATTTGCTTAAAAAAAATCTTTAACAAAATTTTTTTATTACGTGAGTTGATAAACAAAGTTCATTCTAAACTAATCTTGCAATGCACTAGACCTGATTCGCGACAAATTAGGCCTAATCTGATGAAGTATTCATCATAGCAGCGGTTCTCAACTAGTGGTACGCGTACCCCTAGGAATATGGGAGAAGCCATCAGGGGATATACGCAAATAAAATGGTTGAGAATGACATACAACTAAAAAATATACTACATATCTAATCAATTTTTCTTATATTATTCCAATCGTTGGAAAACCATGGAAAAATAGATCCATTTAATTTAATTTATTAAATTAATTTATTAATATTTCAATTTGCAAAGTTCAATGATATTCAAACACGTTACCAAAGAAAAGATAATACATCAATTCAAGCACGAACAATTATTTTAAGCTTCCAAGATAAATTAAACTTGTTTAAGTCTTCATTGTTACGTCTAAGTTTTTCAATACTTTTAAAATTTACGTCAATTGGATATAACCGACGTAAAATTGGAAATACATACAAATCATCTCCAAAAATAATGTAAGGATTTTAAATAACGCTTTGGAGATATTGAAAGTATAGAGATAAACTATATCCGAGAATGGACTATCGCGCCACGTTCTGCTCAGTTTGAAAATAACGAAAATTTGCAAGTTGGAAATCATTGAATTATTAGTTGACCTTGAAGAAAAGTTGCTTTTTTAATAATTTAACAGTGAGTCAATTTTGTACGAATATAAATATTACGCAAAAACATCCAAAACTTGCAATGCGGCATTTCCCTTTTTAATTGCATTCCCACGCTCATGTATCATCGAATCTGGCTTCAGTCATGTTAAATCTATTTTAACAAAGCAGAGAAATAAATGGAATATGGAGCTCCGAAGTAAAACTAAAATTAACAAATTTTGAACCAAATATTTCTAATCTAGTCAAGAGTCATCAAGCATATCCTTTTTATCGATTTATATAAAAATTTGATTTTGTCAAAATCAAAAAAGAAAAAAAAAACTTAACCGTTTCTTAAATGATTTGACTTAAATAAGAAATAATTTTTTTTCTTTAGTTATTTTTATAGATAGGGTCGATAAGAGAATTTAAAATTTTGGGGGGTTCGATGATCAAAAAAGTTTGGCAGCCCTTTGACGTCAATATTGAACATCAATTTTACCAGCGAACTCGTAACCCAATGTGTTAACCTGTGACGACTTAGGAGAATGGGTGTATTAATTTCCGCTCACTTTCCGTAAGAATATTCTAAATGTTCCGATCGATGTAGGTTCAAACACGTCAACAACAACTACTCGATTATTAATAAATTATTATTAATTCTCTGTCACGTTTATATGTTTCCTTTAATCCATTCATTACACTTCTTAGTAGTAAATTTACGTAACATGTTTTCATTTTGTTGGAAAAAGAATTGGAAATTAAATATATATATATATGAGTGTGTGTGCATGTTTTAACGAATTTTTTAAAAAGATTTTACATGTCATGTATCACTTAAAAGACTATAATTGAAAAAACAAGAGAAGCAATTTCTTTGGTGCATCATTACCAAAATAAATAAATAAACAATTTGAAGGGGAAAAACTTATAAAAAAAGTCAAATGAATATTAAACGACGGGTGTAACTTGAAAAACGACTTTTAAAGGAAGCTGCTAGATGGATCATTCATATGGAGCTCTTAGCCTTCACTAAACTGATTTTAATAATTGATAAGGCACCCTCCCTATGCGTAGGTCGTTCTTTCAAGTCCGAGCTTAATGAGTCCGGGTTGTACAAGTGTCGCGAAAAATTCAAAACTCAACGGGATATTTATTCATTGCGGAATAACCCAAACATAAATAAGTCGGAAATGCGAAATTTTCACCCATGTTCATCTAACAGAAAATACCACCGACAAAAAAATGTTTTTTTTACTCCTATTTACTTTTGGAAGAAGTAAGAATGACAGGCTTCTCAGCAGATTTGAGCGAAAAAGATAAAATTGAAAATTTATATATATATATATACACGGAAGATACATTCCTTAGAAAACCGTGGTTAAAATTCAGTCTACAGGTACATATAACATAAAAAATTTAATTAAAATTAGGAATAAAATTACTAACAACTATTCATCTCTATTCGATAACAAGTGTGTACGTTTATTACGATGCTCTCATCAGTAGATGTATCAGATATGCCAAGCACAATTGTTGGCTTTGATACAAATGAAGATTTTTGTTCATTATTAACGGCCTCTGTTGGGTTTTTTGTTGTTGCTACGAAGTCTGTTATTATTATTATTATTGGTTTCTCAAGTTGCTGATATGATTACTGATACCCTGCTACACAAAACTTAAGATTACTTTGGAATTTTAATGATTGCTCTATGTCAGGATAATGAGTAAGAAAATTTTCCATCCTTGTAGCTAAATTTTTCTTTATAATAATAATATGTAATAAATTCGATCAAATCGTCCTCATCCAAAGGGCTTTCTAGCATCAATTCTTTGATGACAGCCGTTTGCATGTCGTTAAAACTTTCGTTACCAATTGCATTTGATAGAAAGGTAATTTTAGAGCACATAGCTAATTTTTATACTGCGAAACTTGCATGCTGGCAAAAGTTTTTTTCAACAAACATTTAAGGTTGATTGGCGCAACTGTTTAATGGCAAAATAAGCATGTGTAATTCAATCCAATCCATAATAGTAAGCTTTCTCCACGATTACACAATAGTCAAATTTCTTTCTTCCTCAGAATTCAAAATATATTTCAACGTTTGCTTTATGTAGTATATTTTAAATGCTGTTATAATATCTTGATCGAGTGGCTGAATCGAAGAGGAGGTATTGGGTGGTAAAAACAACATTTGAATATTTGGGGGGGGGGAAATTGGGGAATTCGTGAGAGAACAAAAAATTCGTGTAAAAAAGTATATTGGAGAGCCGTGTTAAAAAAAAAGAGAGTTGGGTATATGTATGTATATATATATGTGTGTGTGTGTGTGTATGTATATGTGTGAAAGTATGTATGTGTATATATATATATATATATATATAAGAATGCATCACGACTCATCCTCATATCATTCACATAATGTTGGTTCCGTTACTTGTGTTTAACTGCTTGCGTCTGTAGCGAAGCTCAGAATTTATAACAATTCTCGTCAACTCCTCAAGCCCAATTTTTTTTTCTCTCTCTGACACTCACTCTTTCTCTCTTATTATACAAATTACATGGGGGGGGGGGGGCAGGCGACAAACTCAGAAAATTTTCAGCTTTTGTAAAATTATTACAGAGTGTATTAATATTTGTAAAAGGTCAATTGTAATATTCTATCGTATATTTTCCCGCCAAATTTTTTTAAAAAATTTTTAAATCGAAAATAATTGCTGTCAAATGTTTTGACAACTATCCGACATCTTTAAACCATTATATATAGTGATATTCTTATAATAAGAAATAAAATTAATTAATGTAATGAATTTGTACCAATATTTTAAATTGTTCCATTGAAAAAGAAATCAGTCTTATTCAATTAAAAAAGGATTGTATTTTGTAGATGTTGATTAATATGTTAAAAAATTTTTTCACTAATATAAATTATTCTCTTCGCAATTTTTCCCCTTTTGCTGATACATCTATCAATAAATTTATTCAATAGAAATAAATAACATCAACATATATTTACAAATAGTATAGATATTGAAGACATCATTATCAGTAATGATCTCCACGAATGAAACAAATAAATTTAAATTACAATTAAAAAAATCACTAAACTGTTCTCTTTTAGTTACATAAAAAGAGGAATTTTAAACATACTGTGTTCTTTTTAAGACTTTCAAAGAAGAATTTATCACGCATAAATAAAATGGGTTAGTAAATGTCATGTGTCACAAAATATAACGCCTCAAATAATTTTTATTTTATATCATCATCAGGTACAAATAAGGTTAAAACACTACAATTTCAAAACATGAAAGTTAATAAATTGGAAGGTAGGGGGGAAAAATGCGAAGATAACTACAATTAACAAATGCTTCGTATCAGTGGAATTTCAATAATTGATAATTATTTTTTTTCTGTAACTAAAACTAAATACTATCAATCACTATAAGCTAAGTATCTTCAAAATATTCATAATGAGACCATTGATTGGTAACATTTCGATTATTATTATTGAAAATTATTTTACATACATTTTAAAACGACGTCCTCTAACTTCGTATGTCATTTACAGTCGAAATAATGACGTAATTTTTCAAATGACTATCTAGAAGCGAACCAGAAAACCAAACCTAACTTCCAATTTCACAAATATCTAAGAGTGATGCAATTCCGAATTAACATTTCTCTCAGTCGAACGGCGGGAGGAGGCGACGAGGTAAAAAGCGTTTATCAGACGGGGAGTGGATCCATTAGTTAGCGCAGGTGAGATAGGGGGGTCTTATCACTTAATGAAGGTGAGGTCGCAGATAAGAGGTTGCCGTCGATGACAATGGGACGGGCGACCACCAGTCTGTCCGGGAGATAAGGCACCAGTCATTAGTTCGGGGAGGACGTCCATATTTCGCGATTCTAAGCAGATGAATGCACCAACCAGTAAACACGCATTCGTTCTCCGATTTAGCAAGTTTTCATTGATTTATCATTCAATTTTAGTTAGGATGTCTTAAAAACTGACGTTCTGGTTCAATAGATTTAACTTGCGTTTTCAAATTTTGGTTTATTTCCGGTCTGTTTTGATTAGTGCAGTAGCAGGCAAGACGCAAATTAATGTATTTTTCATTTTTTTTAAGGTGGATTTCCATATTTCGCGGTTTCATACACAAAAATAAACAAACTAGTCAAAGCATTTCGAATAATTGATTGTTCTGTTGGTTTTTTTTAACAAAAAAAAAAAAAAAATTATTCAGTAAAAAAAAAAACTTTCCGCTTTAGTTACATCTCATTGATTTAACATTAGTATAGTAGAAGACAGGATATTCATTTATGCCATTTCAATTTTATAATAGGTGGATTTCATATTTCGCGATTTTAAACACATGAATATTTCAAGAGGTAAATGTATTTTTAAATTGTTAATTATTTTTTGTAGGGTTATTTATTTATTAAATTACATATTCCCATTATAGTAAAATTAATCTCTATAATATACAATAGTTTTATTCTTATGAATAGGTTTATTAAAGACATGAGCTAAATACATATCCACGCTGGTTCTGAAACAATCTTGAATACATTTTTTATACACTGTCATATATTCTATATAGATTAAAAGACATTTCTTAATACGCTAAAACTACCCAAAGGTAAATTTCGCGCTAAATTTCAGAATTCAAATTAGAAACACATCATCCAGGACTTAAGTGAAATAAAAAGGTTTAAATCTACTAAACTAACCACACTAGTCTGAAATAAAATGGTCATGAAATATTTAAAATAAATTTGGTCGTACGACCATTCTTTTTCTAAAGTAAACTTTCACATTTAGATTTTTTTTTTTTTTTTTTAATCTAATGCGAACAAAGACACATCAACCTTTAGAAAGCACAACATCTGGTCTATTTTTTAAACACATTTATTTACTTTCATTCGCTTTGAATCCTGTCTATAAAAAGATAAATGTAATTTGTTTCAGGCTAGTCAAACAAAATAATAAGAAAAGATCCCTATACTTAATAAAATATCAGTTAAATCTACTTTTAAAAAAATAAAAGTCAGTTAAATTATTATAATCCATAACACCGCACAAATATTTGAAACACTAAAAACATAAGACTCTTGGGATGATCAGCAAATGTCTTTGCGGTGTTATGGATTATAATAATTTAACTGACTTTTATTTTTTTAAAAGTAGATTTAACTGATATTTCATTAAGTATAGGAGTCTAAATAAAGTTTTCTTAATTTCCTTCCTATTGAAATTGATACATTAAAGTTGTTTGAAATTTTTCTTGCCTAGTTTAGTTTATAATTGGATAAGTAGATCATAATTTAAATGAATTTCCTTGCTGTAAAGAGTAAAAATCAGAAATATTAACAACAACAGTTCAATAAAAAATATCAGTACAAATAAAATATACACATTCAAAAGAATATTTAAGTAATTTTTAAACACATTTTTGAAAATCTTGAAGCATATGAAAATTATGAATTTTATATACACTGTTTCTTACTAACAAAATCGACGCAAATAAACAAAACCAAAGAGTAATCTATTTTAAAAAAATATTCTTTCACGCTCAATATTTAATGCTTCAAAAAATTATTTGTCACTTAAGGGGCTATTGTTTTAAGTATGGCGTTTTGGCGTACCGGATCACTTTTCAATTTTTTACCGTTCGCTTCAATTTTGTTTGCTTTAATTTTTAATTACAATATGTAGCTGATATAATACACAATTTAATAATTTATCATTTGCTTCAACTTTAATTACATATTTTCGAATTTTCCACCACCAAAAACAATGATAAAAGGAAAAAGTCTTTCCGATAAGAAACGATTTTTTGTCGGTAAAAGCTTTCCTGGTTATAAGTATACTGAGACATTTTGGGAGAATGACTTATTTTTGTTTGATTAAGTGGTAAAAGTTCTTCAAACTGTTTTTGAGATAAAATTATTTAATAACGTGTATAAACTAGCCTAGTGTTATTTTACTTTGTGTTAAATGAATTTACTTCAAACATTTGTTTAGTTAGGGACTTATGCTTGTTTTGATTTAATATCATTTAGCCATATAACAATTATTAGCAGTCAGATTGGTTGAATCCATGATAATAGTATTAACATACCTTTCTCCGTCCCGAATCTGAGACAGTTCTAAATTACTTTATCTCCCTTTTTTAAACTTTATTTCTTAGTTCTTTTTTCTTGGAGATATGCTTTGTACGTCTAGGTTATTTATTTATAATTATTTTTTTACATTACTTTTCTATGTAACCATGCTTTAAATAAAAACTAATACAGATACAAAAATTAACATTTATTAATTTTAAATTATATAAATGTTAAAATTATGCCCAATTAAAAGTACTAATTATATAACTATTTAAAAAATTTTAAATTAATAGCTTTTCTAAAATTTTATATTAAGACAATTTAAAATGTTTATCTTGGCTATGGTCAGAAATATACGGCTAAACATGTTTTATGGACCCAAATCATTCCACAAGCAAATTACTTCATGAAGCATAAAATGTTTAACATAATCAATCGAAAATAACGTCTTATTTGTAGTAATAATCATAACAATAATAAAAACATGGATGAGGATTACGACCTTGTATTAAAATTAGCTCATTAGTTCACGGAACTCTCTTCGATAAACAAGCGTGGTTTTAAACATTTCTTTCATCGTGTTAAAATATTGGTCTTACCTACAGCTTTTTTACGTGTTTTTCCGCAACCATTCTTTAACAGGATACAGTGCAGATACTCTATCATCTTACTGACATATTTAGTTTTTTAACACATACGAACATCGTTTTTAACAACGAAGAATGGATGAGTTTCAAAACATCAGCATCTTTGACAATGATGCAGCGCTAAGTTTAGCCATTGCATCATAACTAAATAAAATACACCCTTAAATAAAAAAACAAACGTCACTATGAAAATTTAAAAACAATTAAAACTGCAAGTTTTTTTAATTTCATTACGAGGATGTAATCTGATAGTTCCAATAATGAACTTAATTTAATGAAATATAATTTTGAAATTGAAAATACTTTCATTCATTTTTAACTCCTAACAGTCTTAGTTTCTCTTTCTATCATGTATGATTCAACATTCTTAGATGAAAACCTACTTCTCCTTCCAGCATCCATTATTTTAAAAACTCAAAAAAATAACTCAACAATGACATTTTTGGATGATATATATATAAAATAATACCATATACATGTATCACAGCAATTCGCATATGACTAAAATATACATTATATTATATTCTAAATCTTTTTTAATAAAATTTACAACAAATATATTTTCAGACGTTGAACAGAAATCAAGCCTCCAATTCCATGCAGATGTATGTCTCTATAAACAAGTTCAGTACCAAAATGTGTCAATTATTCCTGAAAATCTCAAAATCAACAGCGAATTTTGTATACAATCCTGACATAAGGTATGTACCAAGTGACGGCACTTAATTTAATTAATGAATTTCTCTATTATAAAATATACTATTTGGTCTTCAGGCGTTTAGTTTGTATATAAATCCTATTATAACATATAATTGTTTTTCTTAGTTTTATTAGAACATAGTTTCAATGATTGACTTCTGACCAGGAAATCAGAACTAAAGTCTTGGGGTTCAAGTCCGATTCCACCACAAATTTAACGGGAGAAAAAGTGGAGACTGCAGTACGTTTTAATTTAACTAGCAATTTGAAGTCCTGACGGGTCATCCGATCACGGTTCCAACATATAGCTCAAATAGATTTTGTATGATTCTAAAAAGTATGTCATCCATTAGCAAATTTCAAATTAAACTAACGTGGACAACTTCTGTGTAATTACGGTGACAGTTTTTGGTATCTTAATTTACTATCGGCAGCGGCAACTGTGCTTTGTAGTAAAGTACTTACTACGTTGTTTATACAGATGTTTTTTTATCATATGTAAATTTAATGCACCAATAGCATCATTTTATTTCAAGCAAATTACAATTTAACACTCTTTAATTCAGCGAACGTTAAGTTTGTCGCATCCCAGCACGCACCGAATCGAGTCGTTCACTTTCGGAATTTTTTCTTGTGTGCCAGGGAATTTTATGAACTTTATCGCCAGGTCACGATACAACGCTGCTCGCATTTTCTCCCAGTGTTTATCGTAATTCTCAGTTTTCACTTCAATGCTGCGTGCCTTATTTTCAAGTGAGCTACGTAACATGTTTGCATTATATTACAACTGTGCACATACAATGTACTGTATACTAAAATGCTCTCGAAGCCAAGCATATTTTCTTAAAAGTGCTAACAAAACTAACTATCACAAGCAGGTAACTAGTGTAGCTCGTGGCAACTTGTTTTAACTGTCTTTGAACTGTCCCAATATTTCTTTTGTGTTGTGTTTCTTTACAATTAAAACAAGAATAGTGAATTATGTTAATGTTCAATGGTAGAATTCAATTTTGTAGTTCGATGAATAAGATATGAAATACTTTTTCAGATATTTATGTCATCAACGCAAGTTTAGAATACACGTAAAGGAATTAAATATAAATTTTAATTCTTTGCATTCTTATTTAGGCTGATTTGTATATTTTTTGTAGTTCTGCTAAAACTATACTGATGCTCGACAATCCGGCAAAATCATTAATCCGGTACGGCAGCGGTCCCGAACGGGCTTGATTATCGAGAGCTTACTGTATTTTATTTTTTACGTCATGGCAAAAATTTCTACCTTTTTTTTTTTTTTTTGGAAATAACGACATCAGCAGCCATTTTATTACATTTAGTTTTACAAGAACATGTTTCCAATTAAAACGTACTAAATGCATGGGCCTAAAATAGATGAGTAGTTAACGCTAAATAATAAATAATACTAAATAATTTTTTTTATCGAAATCTCAACTTATCTGGATACAAAAGTAACCCAGAAAATTAATATGCATAACATAAGTATACTTATTTTTCTAGTTCACTAATAGCGGAATAACTGATATTGCGAGTGCTCAGGACAAGACAATGGCGAGTTAGATATTATTGTCTAAGATATTTTATAAGATATAAGATTAGATATAAGATATTTTAAGATATTCGCTGAAATAGGTAGAGCGAAGGATGCGTCGATTTATCAAAACTAATTAATAGTTTATTATTAATTGGATCTTTGTCAACAATTAGGAAAAATTATAAATTTAAATAATTAAAATATATTTTCAAAAAATTTTCGCAGCAATTTAGAACTCGCCGTTTATGTTGTATGGGTCGCTCATGAGCCACTAGTTTAACACGCTCAGTCTAGAACCATTATAATTCAGATCAACTTAATTGCAACTAGTATTATGCACTTATCAACATTTACGTAATTCACCAAGAGAAAAAAAAATCAGAGCTTGAAATGAAACTGACCACTCATGTATTGGTTTGCAAGTCATAGTCGAAACCAGTTTAAATTAAAGCGCACAAAAGGATTTCCTGGTAGACGACTGCTTCCAACAATAACACTTAATTATCTCCATCCATTCACGGAAATGCATCTGCCATTGGAAATGACGAAAAATTATAAGAGCTAAAGCAGATTAAGAGTATTTAAGTAAAATTGCTAACAAAATGATATTTCCTCCATATCGAAATAACTGTCCGATTTATATGTTTATATCGAATTAAGGAGTTAGAAGCGGGAAGGGTGGTTTGGAATACGTTACACCTATCAAATAGAATTTTTAATCTATGTGTCGATTTATTGTCATTCTTTCATATAGATTTACAAAGAGGAAACGCAATTGACGGTCTGAGAGAAATACGATTCAAACTTTTAAAATAAAAGACCAAAGGATGGCATTATGACACCTTTCGCTAAAAAACATGACTTGTCGGCCAAAATTGTTTCTAGAATATATTTTCCATATACGACGGATCTAAAGATGTATAGAACACCTTATTGTGTGGTCAACTTACCAATAACCCCTGACTATAACATCTTGGATATGGAATTCTCTTATACGATGCAAACATTCATTACGATACAAGCAGGCAAAGTTGCTCACCCACTGATACAGACCAACTTATTCAAGCCGTTCTTCATTCAATGCGCAACCTAACAAACACTAAACGAAGCATTATTGATTTTGCAGCAGGTCATAGAATGTATTGCTCAGTTTGGTGAGAAAATAGTTATAAGTAGTCACACAGAGAAAAAGGCAGTGCTCCGATCTCAAAACACGCTCCCAGAATTCATTACTTGTGCCAGATAAGATAATTCATTAATATGTCCCTTGTGGCAATAAATAATTTTTCCAATTAGGTAAAATGTAACATATACAAAATAAAAGTTAAATAAATACTATTATTTTTCATAATAATTGTACCTTACTTAATAAATTGTACTTGCGGCTTGAAATTAGTGACACAGCAAAAACAATGTTTTTGAAAATGAAAAAAATCATTTACACAAACAGGACAATCATTTCAATATAGAGTATTTAATTTAAAATAAGTAGTATGAAATTATTCAGTATCGAACACAACAATACATTTTTTGAGAGGTTAGCATTGCAATACGTTGCTGCTGATATAAGAAACTATATTGGATTCTACAAAAGAATGGTACAAGAATGTTAATTTCGTATATATTCTTAGATGAAATACTCTACATTATACAGATATAATAATAAAAAGTTAACAATGATATCAGATTTAAAACGCTTTTACGATCAGTAAAAATGGAACAATATAAGTATTGACTTGTGTGACTCGAAGGAAAAATACACGAGAAAAATAACAAATAAAAATTATTTTTGTATTTAATCAACCTGTAAATAAACACGCATATAACCGATAACTTGAATAGTTTTCTTAATTCGTAACTGAACTAAAATCAATTACATTCAAAAAGAAATACGTGTACTGGATTCTATTTATTTCACAAATACGGTTTATTAGGATTGACCAACAATAGCTAGTTTTCGATATCCTCAGATGCATTTAAAACCAAATATTTGTCATCTGTGATTTCACGTTAATTGAACATAAATATGGAGCATACAAGTCGAAACAGACATGTTTAGAACGATGCACGAGAAGCTCAAATCGACACAGCTATAACAATGTAACAAAAATTACTCAAATTCCTTCACAGTCTCTTCTGCTTTTTTGAGCATTCCTTTGCATCGTATTCTGTTATACCGAAGACGTGAGCGGATTGTCAACAGATTTGATCCGAACAACGAACTGTCTGTTATCGATTGGGTTATTAGGGAAATTCATATCTCGATCCAAAATCTTCGCAGTATATAATTCAGGACGAAATTTCATATTCATGAATAATTTATTCTATGAAATATTCTAAACGATTCTTCGCTATATTTAATGGATAAATAATGTGGACAATTTATTTCGGATGAAGCCTTCAGAAACAGAAAAAGTATTATCATTTTTTAACAATTCCTTTATATATATATATATATATATATATATATATATATATATATATATATGCATATGATTGCCATTTCAGATAATAATGCTGCATCGAGTTTATCTAAATATTTATTTTTATTGGATAATTTATTCTGTAAAATCATTCCTTGGGATTTTTTATTATATTAATGGATTAATAATGCGCACAATTTTATTTCAAAGGTGGCCCTACGAAACAGAAAACGGTATTATCGATTTTTTAACAATTCCCTTTTTAAATATGCATAAAATAGTGTATTATTAAAATAGCGTGGTTTCAAGTAAGAATACTGCAATTTTTTTTTCTTTTATGGAATAAATTATTTTGTGAAATATTCCGCAAGACGCTTATCAATATTTAAAGAATTAATGTAAGGACAATGATGGACAATTTCAAGAGAAGAATTCAAAAACAGAAAACGACATTACCATGTTTTAACAACTTCTTAATAAACCCACAATATCACAACGAATTCTTCAGAATTTTTAATTTTATGAAATTCTGAAATTAACGATTTTCAAGTATAAATGTAATTAGTTTTTCATCAATTTTGCAGTATCAAAATCTTATTTATTTCAGAACTGTTAAGTCCTACTACTGAAAAAACGACAAAGACACCTACACTCAAAACGTGGCTAATTGCACATCCCCCATTGGCAGTTTTCTAATTACATCAGCATTTAAGACTGCATTTTCTGCGAACAGCCCCTCAACGGTGGTGTTTTCAAAGATAAAACGTCACGTCACACACCATCGTTTAATGGTTTGTCGTTCTCATATTTCGCGTAACGCACATTAAAACCAGAGAAAAAGAATAACAAAAAAAAAAAAAAAAAAAAGTAAAGAACACAGAGAAAGCTGGAACAAGAGAGAAAAAATTATTCTCTAACGAAGCGCAGAAAAACTGAGTCAGAGACGAGAACAGTTTTGTTCGAACATCATTCCAAAAAAAATTTAACGAATTTATTTATTTTTTACCACTATCCTTTTCCCTTTTTTCCCCTTCTCTTTCAGAATTATCTCTGACTCGACGGCGAATATAAATTACGAAAAAGCTGAATTTTTAAAAGCTATGGACGCAAAAATCGATCGGAACAAAGCTACGAGAATCGCTTTTAATAATAAAAAGAATAAAAACTATGGCTCCGCTCCTCCTCGCTATCGTTCTGATTTATCGCCAGCTACAAATGTAGAAGGAAAATTTAAGAGTCACGCCATATATTTTCTTCTTTAGTCTATTTCTGCTTTTTCCCCCACCTCATTTCGATACGCGGTTTGTTGTGAAATGTATAATGAAATTAGATTTAAGTCGCCATGTGTGTGTGTGTGTGTGGACAAACAGCGAACAAGAAAGGCTCAATGAAAAAAAATTCATTTGCAAAGAACTCATGTACTATTGCTGCATACTGTTTTTAACAAACCTAACATTTTACAACATTCAATAAATTTCAGTAAATTTAACAACAATGATGTTAAGAAAATACAGGTTGTTTTCGTTTCAACAAGACAAGTGGATCTTAATATTATATTCTGATCACATAAATATATATAGGAATCGTCATATTCTAATATACTACTGTTAGAAACTATTTTTCCCCCTTTTTGCAAAAATATGTTAAAATTCGTCTTCACTATCAAACATGCAAAAATTTCGCATGTTCAAATAAAAAAAAGTCTTTTTATTCAATATTTCTGATAAACGCGAATATGTGCTTACCATCTCATTAATCAAACCAAAATATTAAAATACAGTTATATAGGTATAACAAGAAAATGCTTTAATATATGAAAAATCAGTTTTTATGAAATAATGCTGCGGTCCTGATAAAATATGATGTAATATTTTTTCTTTTAACACGAATCAAAAATCGTTTCATATGAAGTATTTCGCTTCTAGGACGCAGATATTTTTGATTTTTTTTTTCTCTCGTTAAACCTAACAATGATTGTTACTCTGTTGCTAGGCTATCGCAAAACATTTCAATACACTGATCAAAATGTTTTGGAATTCGGTTGAAAGTCAGAGCATTGTTTGCCGAAATCGGCGGAGATTTAAGTCAATATCGGTGAATTTCTTTTTTCCCCTTACGTATTTTAAATAAATTCATTTTTTACGTGTACGGTGGCAGACAAATAAAAACGAAAACAAAGCACTATTTCGTTTGGACTAACGGTGGTACAGCTCAGAGCAGTTGATGGAAAAAAGTGTTAAAAACGGAAAACTGTAAAAAGTTTGGTGCTGCTTACACTAAAATGTAAATTTATAAAATTTGTTGACATAGAAAATGTTGGTAAGGCATTTTTTTGTGCGTACATCGTATAACAAATTCTTTTTACACGAAAAAAAAATAACCCCGCCCCCCCTTCAGTTTCCTGTTAAACGTTTTTAACTGTTCTGATCAGTCTAAAAATGTTTTCTCAGTTAGCTTCCTTAACATTTGGCATACATACACTTATAAAAGAAAAATACGACGACATTTAAAGACGAATCAGTCTTAAGAATCATTGTAATCACGTACACGTATTCACGTACTCTACCTGTGTTAGACTTTTTCATATCATCAATAATAAATTATACTCATACTAGCAATATAATAAAATTGGAAACTATTTGCATACATTTATTGAACGATCCAATTGCACGTACGATACATGTTCTTCAAAGTTAAAAAAAATTAATAATTATTGTCTTACTATATATAATAAAACATGAATACATTTTATTAGTATTATGTCACACCTAGGAACAATACACACAAGGAATTTAACATGGAATATCATATGATTGACGATAGTTAATTTCATATGATGACGTTGTATTTAAAATTAATATCTTGCTTAAAACTATACTACTTCGGTCCCATTTCAAGCGATAAAGTTTTTTCGACAAATTTTTAACAGACAGACTTTTTTGGATTAAAAAAAACCAGCTTAAACAGCAATGTTTTCAACGACGTTCGTAAAAAAAACAGCATGAATTTTTAAAAATCTGTTTTGAAATGCTATAATATTTAATATTATTTTTGCAAGTACAGAAAAACAAATTGTAACGGGAAAAAAATTTTAAAAAAATTAAAAAATTCGAAAACCCTTCATGAATAAACCGTTATAATTCTTTAACAATATCTAATGGTGCAGATAAATTTTAATACCGGGAGGAAAAAAAAGAAAACACTGAATATTTCTAAAGGTGAACATTTATTCGAAATAAAGTATTTCTCGGGATTTACGATTTTTATAATGATGCAATTTCAACAATGAAATTCTTAATCATTGGTATATTCCATTATAACATTGTGGAAAATTCATTCTTTTAAAGGTCATCCTTTAAACGAAACATTGCATATACTTTTCTTTAATTATAAAGTGTTGATATATAACACAGCGGTTTATTTAATTTTAGAATAAATAGAGGTACATTTTAGACCTTAAGCAACAATTTCATTTCTTTGTGTTAGTACAGAAACGTGTATTTTGAAAGTAGTATTTACCTAATGAAAGTCCTTTTTTTGTAAAAAAAATTACGTGGGGTTTTTTTCAGCGAGATAAAGATAAAATTCTTAAATACGAAAATGTTTAATCTTTTATTCTAGAACTTTAAAGATAAAATTTATATATATAAAAAAAATTTCCCATTTTTTTTTAAATTTGCTCTTAATATCTACTGAACAGTTAATCTCAAGATCAGTTGAAATTCTTAACAGACCATCAGATTATCAAAGTATGAAGTTGTTTTTATTTTTTTTTAAATAGAAATTTTCAACAATTATGATAACTTCTTAAGTTAAATAATTACTGATGAGTCCAGCCAATTGCATACGTTTTTAATATCAATTTAACACAATAAATAACTTGCAATCGTAAAGATTTTATATACATACATACATACATATATATATATATATATATATATAAATAAATAACTGTACGAAAGAATAAAACTCTTAACATTCGCAGTTCAATCGATGCACAAATAATCTAATTATTAGAAATTGCACAAACAAACACATATAACTCTATCGTTAAATAAGAATTCTAAAATATTTTTCTGAAATCTCTTCGCAATTAAACTTATGATAATATCTAACGAATTTCATTTCTAGGATTATTATCGTAAGATTTTTATAAATTTGTTTTTACAAACCAAACAACATCCACGAGGTTTTAAAAACAATAATACATTAGATTCCCTATAAAACAAAAAGACAAAAAAAAAATCACAAATGCCTAATCATATATTATAAAATAATTTGGTAGTCTAATTTTGATACTCGATTGGAATTAGACTATTTAATCACCAACACTTTAATTTTTTTTTTTTTTTGCCAACACTTATATATTATCTTGCTCCGTGTTATCAGTTAGGCACATATCTTTTCATCAAATTTTCTCCCACTTCGTGATAAGCTAGAACCTTGAAATTTTGCAAAAGAGCTCAATTAGGATGTCAATATAATATTGAATTGTAATACTACAAATTAAAGAAATCGAATTTTCTTTTTATTTTTAAAGTAAAGGGGGGAACGAAATTATGTAAATTAAGAAAAAAAATCAACCCTCCTATGCAGCAAAAGAATTAAAAAAGAATAACAGTAAAAAATTATTTTTCCTTCTGCCAGTAAGAAATTAAACCGATTCTGACTTTACAATAAGTTACATAAGTTTGACTACAAACTGATGTATTGTGCGCACCCCACATATTGTGCCCACCCCCATACTGCCCCACCTTTCTAATTCAGGTCGCGCTCAACACTTCAGTTTTTAGTCAAAAATTATCACTTGAATTGAAAAGTTCTACAACATTTTTTTATTTTATGATGGTGATAAACTGTCATTTTCAAAACATTTTTCATTTAAGAATTTTCTTCCTTTTTTAAAAAAAATTGTTTACTTGTAATTTTATAATTCATTGTCATCCAAACTAACATTGAGTGCAAAATTTCCTATATTATTAACCTTAAAATGAAAAATATATTTTAGTAAGAAAGATTTAATAAACGGTAAACACATTGTGAACAAATTAAGTTTAAGTTGAATTAAATATGCATTTGCTCTATTGAATGGACATGACTGATAATAATTCACTTTAATGTTTTTTTTTTCTGGTTCCCCGAAGCAGGAAAGTTAAATGATATTCATTTTACCAAACAATCAACTGAAATACAGAAAGAAAAGGACGCAAAGACAATGAAAGATGTCTCAAGGTTCGTTTCTACAGAAAAAGATCAAATGTCATCTAACGCGAATGGAACTTCATAGAAACAGATGAGATTAAGATACAGTTTTGTATAAATTTATTTTATATAATTTATTCTAATGTTTATGCTGAAACTTATGTGACTAGCGCTTTAAATCAAAATTCTGTGAAAACATAAATTACCTACAATTACGAAGTTTCTTTTTCGTTATTCAGTCATAACTAGATTTTTCAAAAATAAATAACGATCACGTTTTTAATTATATTTTAAAATTTTCTGTTAATATTTAAATGTACAGCAAATCTTCCGTGCGATAATATGTAATATAATTACTTCTTTATAAAATTTTATAAAATAATTTTTATTTTGAATAGTAAAATCAAATTATTTACTCACCTTTTAATGTGATTCGTTTTAAAAAAAAGATCAGTTAATTGCAGATTTTTCAGATCATTGAATTTTATGATAAAACTGTTACAAGTTCGAATGGAATAACTTTAAAAATTATACCGCGAATTTATACCTATATAATTATTTTTCTTTTGTCATATTTTAGAAGTTTTATAGTATCTAAAGCTCCAATAGTACAACTTATAATGCGTTTATGATCTTTCTTTCTTTCTTTAAAATTAGCTATGGTAAGTAAATTTTAACAGGTAAGAAATTTCACGTCCATGATAAAATGTTCTTATAATAATTCCTTAGCAGCAGGTTTCCCCCCCCCCAAATTTGAAGCTTTTCGCATGTAAAAAGTACTATACATTTTTGAACATATATAACAAACCAATGAATACAAGCCTAAAAATTTGTTCACAACTGTTAAAAAACACAATTGTTTGTACATGAGTTATGTGAATTGAAAATTTTTGAGATTAGACACCTTCACAGCATCTAAAAGTATAAAGCGTCTTATGTTCAACATATATAAGATGATTAAATTTAAATACACCAGTTCTTGTAGGAATTTTAAACAGAAAATCTTGATATGGGTCTCCTTATGAAAATAATAAAAGAAGAAAATTTTAAACGATATTTAAATTCCTTTTTTTCAGTATATTTATCTTTTTATTGGGAAACAAAATTGATCAAAGAAAATTAATATACTTCAAAAAAAATTAACACGTTTAAAAAAAAAAAGTTCAATTAGAGTACATAGTCGAGTTGTAGGCATTTATCTAGAAATTTACAATCAAAAACTAAACACGTTCTCAAAAATAAAAAAGAAAATTAAACTCAATAGGTGAATATTGTTAAGATTTTGTTTACTTAAACCGTCGCAAATGTCTTAAAATGAACATTTTTCTTTAAAATGATTTTAAAATGGGTTCAATAAATAACCTAATACAGAAATTAAAGCATGAGCTTTTCCAAACATCAAATGTAACAAAATAAATTACAAGGAAGGAAAGGCAATCAAAGAATTCAGAAAAATAATCTCCAACCAGTTACAAATAAAACGGAAGACAAATTTAAGATCTTACTTATCAGAAGTAGAATCACGAGTGGAATGAAACTGATGTATTAAATCGTTGGATATTTTTAAAAAAAATTTTTAATTTATTTCAATACAAACTAGATTTTATTTCTAATTTTTAAAATATATATGATATTTTTTAATTAATACCATTAACGAAACCCCTTTTCAGCCGGGGGCAAAATTACCAACAAAATATGAAAATCGAATTAACCGATTACAAATTAAAATTTTTGATCACATTTGAATTAAAATATTGAAATTTCCAAACTGTAGATTGTAAGCTTTAATAAATAAATAACAATATAAGAAATTTTTAAAAAACTGGAAAACAGATCCAGAAATTTCAAATTTTTTAAACATTAATTTTTAAATTTTCCTATAAATTAAATTTTGAAGCATTCGTTTTATTTTTAAGTCGTTAAAACAATGGGAGTACCTCAATAATAAATCATTATTGTAATTTCTTTATTGTTGTCAATTTTTGTAATCTATTGTGGATGCACTTACTATTCAAGTTAATCATTATTATTTCAGTGAATTAGATACAACAAATAAAATAGAAAGGAAACAACTTTTTAAAGTAATAAGAGAACAGAATTCAATTTGAATTTTAAGTTGAATAGTTGTAGTAAGTATGTATGCACAGATTGTTAAGATGTCTGCAATCTTGAATGGGTAAGAGGCAATTCTATTTTTTATTTATTTATTTATTGTTGTTACTCAAATACGTCCTATTTATTAGTTAAATTAGATAATTTTTTAATGTTATCTTTTCTCACCACACACACAAGGAAATTCGAAGGATGATGATTAATGATGTTACAAACTATTCATATTTAACAGCTGGAATTATATTTAGACACATATTTTATTGAAACTTATTTTAGCGAGTTTAATTTTTAAGAAATAAAATTACATGAAATAAATAATAATAATAAATATTTTAATATATTATCTTTTAAAATAATTAACTCGTCTAAATTATCTTTTTCGTGAATGTAAAATAACAAAAGATTTTAAAAAAATAGTTTCATCATTTTGGAGGACAAAAATAATTTCGGAATTAAAATTAAATACTTAAATAACTTAAACTTTATTACATTCAAATTTTACAAAAATAATTTATGAATAATAAAATAACTTTCAATATCGAAGCTTATATAACTTTTCTCACAGAAACCATAACTTTTTTTTCGCACATCTGTTATTCTTACAGTTAACAAGTAAACTTTGAAAATGATTGGGAAATAGTATTTCAAACTGCCCGATTTATTAACCTAGCCGAGTAGATGCCTTTTTTTTTAAAAACTCTATCCGATCGGAATAACACCCATGTTTAAAAATTTACCAGAATACGCGGCTAAATAACCTTTACTTGGTTTTAAATATTTGCAAGAGAACATAAGTAGAAACCTTACTATAAACCAGTGATTTTTACATTTCATTGTATCTGAAGTACATGAAATAAAGTTGAAAAGAAGTCATTTGAAGAAGTTGAAAGAAGAAGAAAAGCATTTTCTCTCGTTAGTGAAATCGTATCAAAGAAAGATTAATTCTGAAAATTTTAGGTGTGAACGTGCAATTGCAAGTTATAATAAATTTAAATTTACTCATATCATGAGTAATTAATATGAAATTTCAATAAAAATATTTCCAGTGCACTGGGTTTTTAGTTTAAAAAAAAATAGGAGCTGGAATTTTTCACTTCATGTTGTATATATATTATACAATAAATATTTGTTTTTGTCATTTACTGAATTTTGAACACAAAAACGAATTCTCTCAGATAAATCTGGTCATTTCAGTCATGTTAAGACCTGTAGAAGCAAATAAACCGCAAATATGGATCAATTCTTTGCAATTCCTTCAGGTCACGACTGAATTCGAGCTCTGTCCTTACCTCGAACACGTTTCCAAACACACAAAAAATTCATATTTTCAAATAAATTTGTAACGTTGTAGCTCACTTCCAAAAGTCTCCAAAAAAACGAGAAGTTCAAAACTCATTTAACAATACAATTGAACACAATTCACCAAAGAAAATATGAATTTATTAAAGCATAAACGAGCAATATTATAAAACACTGTCCTCTAAAACAGAAATAGGCAAATAGTGCCCCTTCCTCCAATTTTTTTTTTAATTGCCCGCCAAGACAGTGGGGAAAAAAATCTGTTTTTAACCGAGATCTTCGTCCCGAGCGTAAAATCATTCAGAACAAAATTAAGCTCTATTTGCAAGTCAAGCAGGTGAAGGCAAATTTTTGTCAAATCCCTTCGTTACACACACAAAAAAAATTTGCCTGACCACATAAAGAGATTGGGCAGTCGTTACAAGACGATTTCAGAAATTTACGAAAATTGAAGCTAAATTAAATTCGCTCTCTTATCCCATCACATCTGATATTCACGAAACACCCGTTTAGCTTCAGCTTGAACTTATTGACATGCAGCCAGATCGTGATGCAGATGAGAAATAAATGTTTAATGCTGCGACATTAGTTCACTTCTACAAATCTATTTCTGCAGAAAAATTCAAATGAAGAAATTTGCTGGGAAAATGATCTCTATATTTGGGTCAACATATATTTGTAAGCAAAGTTTTTCTTGGTTGAAAATCAACGAGATTATATATAGATGCTCTTCTACAGACATCCAACTTGTAGGGTGAAATGAGAATCTCAACAAGCAATCTCACTCCTGGTTTCAAAAAAATGTAGAAAAATGTGATAGGTCACTTATTCTTCGTTTCATTCAACTTATTTAAAATTAAATATGCTTGCGGCTAGAGATATAAAATTAGAACAATAAATTAATTGAATAAAAGTTCACACTTTCATGAAGTGGCCCCAAACCTAAATAATTACTCGTCCCTGCTCTAAGGCATTATTTCTTAATCCTTTTTAAGTCGGACAGCAGGAGCGGTCAGCCTTTTTTAAATCAAGAGCAAGGTGATACAAAACCACTACACTTCTCAAAATTCTCAAATTCAATACTATAAGTTTGGTGATCTCTCAATTTCCGAAATATTGCGATTCCACTACCTCTTATCTCCCCTGAATACCCCAGGTTGTCTCGTATCCTTGTATTAATAGTAACAAGAGGTACTAGGATGAGTTCAATATATAATTTATAACTCCTCGCTCCTATTAAAATTATTGTAGAGCTTCTTATGTTTTTAATAATGATGTTTTGAGCATTCTACAAAATTATAAGTTTCTTTTTAGTCACAGTTTAATTTCTTCTTCGCTGAATATAGATAAAATTTTAGAGATTAAGTAATGCAGACTTACATTTACGTATCATTTAAAAATTATTTCTCAATTATATATGAAATATTTAATATATCAAAAATAAAACAACGCATTAACATGGTGAACTAATTTTTCTCATGATATTACAGAATAATTTCATCGAACAAATAAAGAACTTCATAATTTTTTATATAATTTTAATTTTCTCTTTTTTTTTTTAAATATAAATAATTTTTTAAAATTTAGGCATTTTTAAAGGAAAAAAAAATAATTTTCAATTAAGTATATGTACAGGTATCCTTTATATAGGAAGCAGAATATTTGAAACTATATACTGCAATAGTTTGTTTGTTTTTTCAATATACCTCATTACAAACGTGTTTCGAGATGTCCAAATTAACATCCATATTCAACTAAGCAGGGATAAAAAATTGACAAAACGATTACTTTTAAAATTCTACAGACTCATTAGAATATATCATTAATAGGCACACACAAAAATTCCAAGCTACACTTGTAATTAATTTCAAGATATATGCCCCCAAAACAAGAAGGCTTAAATTCGATATTTTATTATTCCTATGATGTCTTGGTAACCTTAATATCAATATCGTCGTCGATAATACTGCATCACAAACACGACATAGAAAATAAATTGAGAATCACGATGAAGTTAGAATATAATATTAATGTTCCAGTACTTTATTTTTTAATTGGAAAGATTTGTTCCGATTTTGGGTCCCATTCTTAAATATTAAGTTAAGACAGCTTTAATAAGAAAAAGAAATTGATATAATTTACAAAAATAAATAAACCGAATAAAAAAAAATCTATGGATTTCTTATGATTCATTCATTTACATGAGTTGGTAGATAAAACAGTAGAGCCTCGATAGATAACTTCTGTAAATTGTGGTTCTCCGGGGTAGGTGTGCACCAAGAATTTTTGTTTGAGAAACGATAGCAAATACTAGCTTATAACATTTGTTTGTTTCAAAAGCATATTCTGAGAAATCAATTTCTTCAGTAAAATATTGAAATAAGTGTATGAAGAATTGAGTGCATGAAAGTGGAGAGAGGGCACGGAATATTCACAAATATTCCGTGCTAAGTCAACAAAACCTTAGTTACACGTCTTATCGTCAGTCTCAAATGACACATAGTGCTGCTACATTTAATTAAATGGAAAATGCAATTGAACAAATTTAAGAGATCTCAGGACCCTTGAACCTCAAAATTTTTGATTTTTTGAAAAAAATTTGTGTTAGAGCCTCATCTGTTCTGAACAATTTGGTACCAAAATTATAACGTTGCTTCGAAAACTCCCAGAGTTAACGAGAAAAAACTATTATTTTATTTGAATTCTTTTATTGTTATTTTTCAACTTTAACTTCATTTTTCTCAGAGCAAAAATTTTTAACTTGCGAGCAGGATTTCTCAAAAACTATTTAAGTTATCAGTGTGAAATTTTATGTACGTGTTCAAAAAAGGTTTCTTTATGACTTTATAAAAATTATTAACAGAAAATCTTTTATATGAATTTTAATTGGATTTTTTACTAGGTAACATCACTTTTGTAAATTTTAATACTTCAAAATCCTGCTTACTTTCTTAATATTTATAATTTACATAAGTTTAGGAGTTACAAATTACTTACTTTCTTTCCTGCTTACTTTAATGCTTTCTTAATTTAGAAAAAAAAAGTCCCTTTTTTTTTTTTTTTTTTTCATTATAACTTTTTAAAAAATTTATTTAAATCTTATGAAAATATGGGGGAAATGCAAATAAACATGAATATTATTCAGTAAAAGTTTCAAATGTCTGCTTTGTTTCATTGGTAAATTATATTGTTTTGAAAAATATTTTTTTCGATACACGGACAAGCGTTAAGAGTCCTGAGACCCCTTAAGCAAACTTCACGAAATAGAAGTATTTATCTTCTGTAAATAAGATTCATATTCTATATGTTTAATATAAAGGTCACTTCATGTCAGTATGTTTCCTTTTCCCCCCATTTTCCGGTTAACTAGTATTTCCGATATTCCGTACAGGCTCTGATCCCAATCGATTCGGCTGAACGTGACTTAATCGAACTACATAAATCTGATTACTCCGAATATAAATCTAAAAACAAATTTTTTTCGAAAAAACTGGATTAGATAAATAACTTAAATTAGTACTTTATATTGATTCGCAAAGTATATCAGTGTGGCGATCTACTTAGCTGTAATTTTAAGTTGCTTTATTGCCTTATACTGTTTTTTAAAAATATTTTTGGTCGAACTCCGATACTATCATTAATACTACTTAGATATATTCGTTCCCTAAATAAGATATATTACAAAAAATTACATCATATACGAGATAATTATATCATATCTCGTATTTATCGAAATTTATAAAACTATTTTCATAATTTTAATTCAGCGAAAATACATTTTTTTTCCAACTACATCATTCATTTCAATGATTATATGGTTTAATGAACAATTCATTTCACTGCATATTTTTGTCATTTCAGAATCAACTTCCAAGATATGGTCTGATGTTTGGCATATCAATTTGTAATCTATACCTGATGAATCATCAGGTATAGATTAATATTATGTGGTAACAGTATGTATATTTTTTCTATTATCATTTAATTTGAAATAGACTTCACAACAAAATATGTCAAACATGAATCGATCTGAAAAGTCAATAATTCATGATATTACTAATCACCTTCTTTATATGCAGAATGTTAATTTATTTATTTAGAGAAATAAAGAGACTTAATAATTTTAGAATGCATTGCGAGATCAATAGATGAATGCTCCTCTCATGTTTTCCATATTCTTTAAATATTGTCATCTGTTTAGATTTTTTTTTATTATTCACTTCTTTTTCTTGTTCATACTTATCCATTTTATTTTCACGAAAATGCAATGTACATTATTCAGTTAATTAAATTATAAAAATTTAAAATAATGTAAAATCTTTAATAACCTCCAAACTGTTGATACAAGTCAAATGAAATTGCAATCACTAACATATCAAGTACACATATCAAACTGATCAGCAATGTAACACATGAACAAGTTCATTGATAGGAAGAATTTTGATGGGCTATAAAAATAGACTAATGATTTATTATTAAATGAACCGTGATTTAAAAAATTTAGACGTGTTATATTTTGTTCGATGATCAGGCTATCGATTGTTAATAGTAACATACGCGTCTAATTCAAGTGGTGCATTTTTTATTTACGCAATGGGCCAGTTACTGGATAATTTAAAATACACAAAGATAAGACAAAAAAAAAAACTATAATACTCAATAAACCAGGACATGAAATTGGAAATTGTCAAAAATTTAACGCTAGATCAAATTTAAAGCATGATGTATGACTTATAAATATAGTATTGGATCCATCCATGTAATTTTGAATCACAATTAAAATGTACTTTATATTATTCACGCCCCCAGAAAAAAAACGTCTAAAATAAGCATTACTTACTGATTCTACTATTTATGCTTAAAGCAATTTATGAAGCTTATATTTTGAAAACCTTTGATTTTTTTAAAGGAAAAAAAACACTTAAAAGATTCAATCACTTTCCCAAAAGTTTAAAATGCTGAAAAACTCATTTGTCCTATCTAAAATTCTGTCAGATGTAGAAGTATGGAAAAAAAGTATATGAAACTTTCAAATAATAATTTTCCCAGAAGTGTTATTTCAGAATCTTTACTTAAATTCTGTGAATTTCAAAATCGGTTTTCAACAACTAGCTTAACAAAACTTTTTATTCCGCAACGAATTACTTTCTCAAAATATAGAATCATTCATCGTCTCTAAATTTAATTTCTTATTTTTCCTTTCAATGACGAAATATCTGATCGACTGTTTTCACTTTTTATTTATTCTGGACCAAATTTTCGGGAATCGAATATCTTTTAGACGAGTTAATAAAGGAAGGAATCAAATAATTAAAAAAAAAAAAAAATTGCAGATAAGTTATAAGCTTTTGTTCCATTAGGAACTAAAAACTAGCCTGTTCGCAACGACCTACAGTGTGTAAAATGTTATCTATTTTTTTATTATTATCATCCTATATTGTTTTTTTTAGCAGTATTACTGATACCACCAAACCTATCAATATTACTAACCAGGGATATTAAGAGGCATTCAAACTTAAACAGGATATATTTAGCACACAACACTGTCAAAACCAATACTTCATCAATTCAGCGTATTAAAAAATCAATCATTCAGTACATATAAATCTTTCATACATTCAGTATTGGATATAATGTAGTAACGAACTAACGTGTGTAAAATCGTATCTATATTATTATTGTCCTATATTGTTTTTTACTCATATGGTTGAGATACCACTTCTACCTATCATTATTACTAACAAGATAGATACCTTAAGAGATATTTATTCCTAAACAAGTGACATTGGAACAACTATTTGTCAAAATAAAACTAATATACTCCTTTTCATTTTATGAAATACAATCTTTTTTATACAATCTTATATTAAATATAGGTTATCATATCTTAACTATGAATTAAACTTATTTATTATTAAATAACGGACACTTAGATCCGACAGTTTAAATTTTTTATACAGGTTCAAATTTTTCGAAATCACCGAGTTACTTTTTCCTTTTTATGGAAACAATTAACTAAACAAAAATTTTACACTTTTTATTTTATTATTATTTTTTTTTTTAGATTCTTATTTTTACAAATTCGCGTACACCTACACTCACCTGGCCATTGATGCCACAATGGGTATTCCTGGCGGACGGACAAATCAAAAGGTTTATCCTGATCGTAATAGTCCATCCCTTCCAGGCAAAGGCAACACAATACGATTTTACAACTTAACAATAAGGAAATACAGATAACTCTTTAAGATTCTAAAAATGTCTTTCCTACCCTCAGTTAAGAGCTGTTTCCAAAAGGATTATCGCATAAGCTCCTCCCATTTTCCTTTTAAAGAACCGAAACTTACAAACAAGACACGAGTTATGACTGGGGTGCATCAAGGAATTCTAACACCGGATAGGTTTGACCATCATAAAAATGATTAGAGTGGCCATCTGGCTGACGTCACCATTCCCTGATAGGATGTCTAAGATGTTCCAAGAAGGGGTCAGGAACGGGGGAGTGTTGTGTTTTGAAGAATTATTTCAATGATGACAATAATAAACTTTTTTTTTGCCTCCCACCCCCTCGTTCTAATCTTTTGATCGCATTCCCGCTGCTACTGGATTTCAAACAGTAGCCGAAAAACTTGCAGAGTTAATCTTGTGTAGGATGTTCAAAGGGATTAAATGTAGTTCGTCCACGTATGTGTGGTGTGAAAAGAAAATTTTCAATCCTGAGGAATAATTCAAAAGTTCTTGTAGGATGTTGTTGGGGATGGAATATGATTAACGTGCGACTGACAGCGTAGCCTTTCAGAGGTAAGCCATAATTTATATCCTATGTCAATGACGGTTAAATGTGATGTTTACAAATGTTTTCTATGTGAATTCAAAAAACTATCCTTCCAAATAAAGAATAAACTTAAGGTGGATAAATTTTAAAGAACTGAATTAATTTAAAGAATTATTTTTGTGAATACTTTTCAGTTTTTATTAGAAACAATGCAATTCAAATTCGATGCTTTAGATAGCTGATTTTGAATGTTTCTCCGAATAACTGAAAAGAACAATCATTCTAAATAGTTTTGAAGTGGATACTTTTTATGGGTTATTTTCATAAATGTTCTCCAGGTTTTTTTCCCTTAATGTATGCAATTCACATTCGATGCATTCCACTGAGTTTCGTTTAGTTATGTTCTTGGAGAAATTAATTGAAGAATCTATATAATAATGTTTCTGGCGGAAACATTTAACAAATTATTCCCGTCTTTTAACTTTTTATTTGTAATAATGCAGTCAACATTCGAAAACTATATAAGTTGTTTCATAAAGACGTTGAAGAACTATCTTTTTTAATAGTGCAGAAATTTTTAAAACGGATGCATTTTAGGAATCATTATCAAAAATAGTTTATATTTCAAATAATTCAGTTAACATTCCATTGTTGAATATGTTGTTGACATTTTCTTAAGCCACTGAATATAACATTTTAAAATAGAGTAAAATAAATTTCGGGCGTGTTTATACTTCACAAGCAATTCTAGCAAATATTTTCTAGTCTCTATTCAAAGTAATTAATTTCATCCTAATTTTTTTCCTATTAAATTATTTAATAGATGGAAAATTTATTACATAATAAGTATCTAAACATAGATATAATGGCATAATTTTGAAAAAAACATTCCCCCCATCTAATATGCTCGAAAAAATACCCATAATTTTTTAAATCTGAAAC
This sequence comes from Nephila pilipes, assembly GCA_019974015.1. Taxonomy (NCBI): domain Eukaryota; kingdom Metazoa; phylum Arthropoda; class Arachnida; order Araneae; family Nephilidae; genus Nephila; species Nephila pilipes. The sequence goes on along the minus strand of BMAW01058244.1, from coordinate 1,388,241 downwards.
AATATGTACTCCGTACCAAAATAAGTAGCTCATACTTTTGCTTAAATTTAATGAAAGATTTTTATACAATCAGATTCATATACACTTCAAATCAGTATTCTTAAATATATTTATTGAAAAATATAGTCATAAAAATTTTTTACGCACTACATCCGTAAAAAAAGTGCTTTTTTAGTTCGCTATTCTTTCATCTGATCTAAAAAGTAACTGATAAAATAAAAATAATATATTGAACCATTAGCGACTAATAATAACTATAATAACTATATATACTTCCTATAATGTTGTGCGGGTGAAAGGTCCTAATTTTACCAAAATACAAATCCTTGAAAATACAGTAAAAGAATTGTTCCGAAATAAATACCGTTATGAATATTTTTGCACTGTATGTGGATATTGATGAATGATTATTATCTCTTCTGAGAAAAAGAATATTTTGTACTGTTTTTCTCAAACTTCACTCATCACTTTTAACTATTTAACCTAACCATTCTTCGCATTTAATTTTTTTTTAATTATTTTTGGTAATATGTGAATTATTTTATTTATCTTAAAAAATTTACATTTGTTTATATATGTGCATTAGCTTACTTTTAAAAAGATTTAAGAAATAGTTGTATGCGAATGCAACGACTGTAATTGTTTCTTGTTTCAAAATAAATTATTCGAGAGAGTGAAAGAATTAAACATTAGAAATTTAGCAGTATCAGACGAAAACATTGTCGTTACATCATAATTTAATTTTTATTTTTCCTCGGAGGAAGTGGATGTATGAATTACTTTTTAAAAACGTCAGTGGAAAAAAGCTAAATTTTTAAATAATGTGAACACCAAAAAATACAATAATCGCGTGCATCATACTTAAATTTTATATTTAAAAATGAATTTATCATAAATATTTCTACGCTGTTTTATTGAACCAAATAAATGTATCGTGAAATATTTTGCATTAAAGTATAAAATACAAGTAAAAATAACAGAGATTATGTGACGAAAACCTTTCAAAACATTCTCCCTTTCTCTTCTTCAGTCTGGCCTGCGTCAGTAATACTGCGTTTTTACACAGACTGAGCAGTCATAAAAAAATTTATTTTAGGCCATATGTTTCAATGTTAGAATGTAGACTATAATTACAGAACAGTACACATTTTGTAGTTTTAGCTCATCCTTGTGTTTAACACTTTATTGGAATGCATTGTATTCAATTTTAAACAATAATGCATAATATCTTTTGATGTTCAATTGCGTTATTTTTAGTGATTTTCCAGTGATCGAGCGTTCTTGGTTACCGACGAGCTTTATTAGCCACCCAAAAGGCTATTTGTTTTATTTAGATCACTTTTGGCGTACCAAATCACTTTTAAATTTTTTGTCGTAAATTACAGATAGCTGATATAATATTCAATATAATAATTTATCTTTCCTTTAATTTTTATATTTAATTGAGTAACTTAATGATTATTAACAAAAGCTATTTTTAGTTACTTTGTTACATATGATTCTGCAACAGTATTCAAAACATACATTCAGACATTCAAAACAACAACAACGAAATTATAAAGTACTAACAATTACTAAGTTATCACATATCTGAGAAAAATTACATCTACTATAATAATCAATGTAATTTTAATCAGTTGCTTATGTTATTTCGTTCTCATTGTCATTCTTTCTGCGCTCTAATAATAAATGAGCTTTGTCAACCAAACTTGAGTTCTAAAAATATCATCCTACACAAGCAGAAAGTAAATATATATAATTCAAACACGCTACCACAAATGTTGGGATTTTTATTGCCGGAAATAGCAATAAAAAGCATATATAAATCTGAAACAAACGAAGATTTCGCTACAATATGTAAAAGAGAAATAAAAAGTAACAAATTTATTCGATTTATGAACATCAAATCCGATACATTTCAAACACGCGTACTTAAATATTATTAATATCTACATAATTATCTAATGATTAATTGCTATTTTGCAGACTGTTTTAAGATCCTTCATAAAAAAAAATTGGGAAAACAGCAAAAAATAACGAATTCGGTTTCAAAATATAATAACTTTTCTCGGCCTTAAAAATATTTTTTAAGATTTTATGAAAGTTTCCCAAGTTTTAAATTTTAAATCTGAAATGTAATTTTATTCTTTAACACACTTCTGGTTCCACTTCAAAAATCTAAACAAAAATTTTTAGCGGTAATAAAATAAATGTTATCAATTGACATACATAAAATTTAGTTCAATATTAATTTTAAAGTTGCCATTCAGTTTTCGTTAAACATGATACCTAACTCCATACAAATTGTTTCTTTATTTGAAATAACATTCAACTGAATTTAATATGCGACTCAAACAATAATGAAACTTACGAACTAATTATTTCTCATTAATTTTTAATACAGAATATTCTTAAAGTAATTTCGTTCGATATATGTATTATAAATTCAATTTTTAATTGATGAAGTTATTAATAAATTTTTTAAATGTTCTTACAATAACTATTTTTCGTTCTTTTGAAAGAGAAGAATTTTGTTTACTACACTTCTAACATTCATTTTGTATCATAAGTTCTTTTTGGATTCATTTTTATTTTTCTTGTTATGAGTTATGTAATTTTTAAAAGCTATGTCTCTTGTTAATAACTATTCCTTTGTTTAACAATTCATTCAAAATATTAAACAACATGAGTGCTATCAGTGGCGTACTGTGTACAAAGCACAAGAACAAACCAACTATTGCACTGTGAGTTTTTTTAGTTCTCATTTTGAATTTGATTCCAGTTAATATTAAGTTTATCTTTAGGTTTTCAGTTAATATTAAGTTTATCTTTAGGTTAAGTACTAACAAGTATGAATAATAAGCAAAAAATAAGTGCAGTGAAATCTTATGAGCTTCTTAAAGAAAAAAAAAACCCCCAATTGAGCCCTCACTTTGGCATCGCCCCCCCCCCCCCCATAAATCCGGCACTGAGTCTGGCACCGGCAATTCGTTTATTCTATAAAGCATTAAGCAGAGTTTCAAATGGGTCTTATGATTAATACAACATAAATTCGATATTCATTCATAAATCAATTTCATTAAAATTTTCGAATTATTTTTCTTGTTACTTAGTTTTACTTTACCAAAAAGGGAATTGACGTGTAGTTTGTGACGTGTATAAATGTAAACATTTATTTATTTCATAATTTTGTAAAAAGATATAAAAAATTAAGACCATCTAAGCACTGTAACATTAAATTGCTCATTGCTTTCATATTTCAAACTTTACTTTTTATTTTATTTTAAAAAAGTTGTTTCTCACAATAATTGAAAAGGAACATGGAATTATGTGCTTCTTAAGTCGAAAATTTTACACAGGTTTCTCATTACATGGGCTCCAACTGCAGATAATAATATTTCCAGTCATCACCAGTCGATACTATTAAAACAGTTCTAAAGTATAGCCAGAAAAAAATTAGTTCTTTAAAAAAAAATGACTTTTTTCTCTCCCCCCCCCCTAAAAATGTTGAGAATAATTTCCAATGCAATACACACTGCATCATAGAAAACGTTTAAGAACTTCTAATTTTCAGAAAACAACTTTTATGCTACTTTTTATTCGTTTTATTATATTATAATTCTAACCAGACATAGAAACAAATATGTTTACGAGGTGGAACCAGCTTGTTCCATTTGAAAGCAACAGACCAATCCCAACCCATCTTGCCTCCTTTCCGAATGTAGCTAGCACTGTTTCCACCACCAATGAGGGAGCGGAAAATCGTCCTATTGTGAAATATTTTTTAGCATTTCTAAATAGACTGCTTATTTTTTACATAAAGCAGATATTTTTTAAAATATATTTACTACCATAAATATGTTTTTATAAAATCACGCGGAATGGATTCATTTATAAAATGTGAATGTTCATTTCTTAGGAAATTACAAAAAGTTCGCATTTAAAATTTCCCATAAATTCTGTGTTATGTTTTTTTTTTTTTCCTATTTCAATTTTATTATAAAAAAAAAAAGAAAACGATTAGCTGCAGAATATAAAAATATTCAGAATTCTTATAAATTATTCTATAAAACTACTTCTACTTCTATCACAACTTTTTCGATATTGTAAAAAAAAAAAAAAAAAAATGGTAACTCTCACACAGTTGTCCAAATGCTTAAAAGCACATTTCGTTTTGTTCCTTTAAAAATTATTTAAATTAAAAAATTATTTTTGTATGACCTGTTTTCAATGAAAATGACGAATGAAAGCGAACAAATATCGGTTCCAAATTTTTCGACAACCCGTACAAGGATTATAATCCAACTATTAAACATGGCGAAATTCATTAGAATAAGTAATGTAAAGATTTTAACGGCATGAAATACAATAACAAATTTGATCCTTCGTGGATATTATTTTACTAAGCGATTAGTTCCTATATAAACTAAATTCCAATTGTTAGTGTCAATAATATTTGCGAGAATATTCTGAAATATCAATATACATCATATATTAATATCGTTGCACATAACATTAACTTCCCAGCTTTTTATAATAATCAGTTAAATTCTGTTCTCCCAGATTGCTTGGAAAAATAAATGGTCAATCTTTCATAAAAAATCTTTCAGAAAAACTTCCATAGCATTATTCAAAGAATCATTGTTTCCTTTTAAAATTCGATATGTGAATTCGCGTGAATAGTGATGAAAAAATCGCAACTTATATTACATTTTATAGCAACAGATGATTTTATAATTCAAAACAGACTTTTCAGAGATTTATTTAATAATTTATAATATAAAGTGAATAAACATACAATTTTCCAAATATTTTTTTGTAATTCTAAGTATATTAAGCCATTTTCGATATATATTAATAATAATATTCATGTACTACTACTACACATACTCACAAAGAATATGCTGATATGCCTTGATTTTTAAAAATATTGTTGAACGAATTGTAGTTTAGAAGAATATAGTACAGGATTTTCAACTCTATCAGCAAAATCATACTTTCCAAAATTTAATACCACATATTTATGTGAAGCAATACTTACATACCAAGTATTCATAAAACAAAACATCGCTGACCTCAGCAACAACATAAAGGAATATTTATCTAATATATCATTCTTACTTTAAAATATACAAGCATGCCAAGCTCAATAGATAGATTACATTGCCAACTACGTACTCATACCAAGCAGAAAAAAAATTTTAAGTTTTTTTTTTAATTAATTATCCTATAATTTTCCAATTCATATCCTTTGTTGTAGTGGTCGCGGGAAAAATTGTATCATTGAAAGAGGTGAAAGTGAAATAGTTTGAGTATTTATTAGAAGTAACTTACTCCCCAAAGGATCTTGTCTTTCAATATATGAAATAACGACAATAGTTACATGTTTCTTAAAGGAATTTTTTGAATATTTCTGAAATTCCTGCTTTTTTTTTTTGGTTATTACTCTACAAATCGCGGGGAAAGAGGCGGAAAAGCTTTGGCTTTCCCCCCCCCCTTTATCAGTAACGATATATACCAAATTATCACTTACTGAATTTTATTTCACATGACTAATTCCCACAATCATGGCCAGTACTCCACAAGAATTTAGAAAATCGAAATTTCCGATTTTTTTTTAGTTGGCTTTTTTCCCACAAAAATCAGAATAACCCTTTTGTTGCATGTTTCTTAAAGCAATTTTTTGAATATTTCTGAAATTCCTGCTTTATTTATTTATTTTTGGCGATTACTCTACCAGACTCGCGGAAAAAAGCTGAAAAGCTTTGTTTTTTTTTTTTATTTTATCAGTAACGATATATACCAAATTATCACTTATTGATTTTTATTTCACATGACCAATTCCCACAATCATTGCCAGTACTCAAGAACTTAGAAAACGGAAATTTCCGATTTTTTTTTTTTTTTTTTTTTTTTTTTTAGGTGGTTTTTTTTTCACCAAAATCAGAATAACTCTAGTCCGTTCCTACACTAGAAAATGATTCGGAGCTCTTCATAAATATGTTTCTCCCACTACGAAAATTCTTAAAAAATATAACCCGGTGAACTTTTTTTTTATTTCTAAAAAAGCTAAAGGTCACTCACGAGAGTGGAGGTGATACGTATGCGTCTGAAACGAATCCATAGGCACGAATGCATGGCGATAAGTGATTGGAGAAACTATGAAAAAAAAAAAAGGGAAGCATGGCCTAAGAGCTTTCATCGAGCGGCGTTTTTGAATAAAATGCCGCCCCAGCCATAGATAATTCCACGTACAGAAGTTGTTTATTTTTATTCTCGGGGTTGAAAGCTGAGATATGCAAACGTAAACGAGCGATGGTGAATGACAAGAGCTGGGATCCATCAGATAGAGGACAAAGAACCCTCTTCTTCTCGAAATTGCGATCTCCATCTACAAAAGAGCCACGGTATGCTGCTTCAGATAGGATTTAGAAGCTCAATTATCGATTGATAATTAAACAAACGCTCGCTTTTAATCCCCATTAGTGCTGAAAAGTACACGCTTTATTTTGGTGGGTTTTTTTTTAATCATATCGATGATTTTTTTTTTTTTTTTTTGCTGGTATCTCATAAAGCTGAGTGTAGAAGAGAAAAAGTGCGTATTACATAGATAAGTTGTTGTAAATCGTTTGATCTTGTTAGCTGTTGAAATTCAACACTTTTTCGGTTTATTAATGATGATGTTCATGGAATTTGTTTGCAGTCACCGTCTTCGGAAATATTAAAAAAATCTATGATCAAGTTTCCTACTGGTTTGGTATTTTTTGCCTATTATATATCTTGCTTGTTTAATTTCTTACTGTGTGTATCATATTTTAATTTATTGGTTGACGTTTGATGAATATGTTAAATTTGGTAAAAATAAGAATCGACATTAAAAATAGTCCCCTTGCCTCACTTAGGTGCAGAGATATCTTCAAGAATATACGGTTTTATACTATGCCCTGTCATACCATGGAAAAAAATAGTATCGAAAAAACCCACAATTCATTTCTATAAATTCTAGCAGGAAAAATTAATAAATGTTCCGCATGATAATTATTAAGAAGAATATTAATAAATCGAAACGTTCTTCCGTGGTTTTAAATATAATGAATTGTTGAACATGCTCTTTAGAATTGAAAATAACGAATTTTACTATGTATAGGTTAATAAATACTGAAGCACCACCAAGTACAGTTTTATAGTGAAAGCAGAAATTATTAAATTTAAGAACGAGATAATGATTATTTTTTTAATAATATCAATCAAAATATTCTTCCATGATTTAATTTTAAAGAATTGTTCAAAATACAAAACTGGAAGAAAAAAAAATCCTATTTCGTTTATATTTCAGCAATAAAACTTTATTCAAATTGACAGCATTGTAATTTTCTGAATAATATTTATACACTGAAATGTTGCAGCATTGTTTAAATTTAAGGATATACTAAAAATGCTTATAAGAATTGATAACAACAAATTTTACACAATAAAGGTTCATAAATAATGAAAATACGCAGTTGAAATTCCCTCAAATGAAATATATATTTCACTAACCCTCGCAGTGGATTGAAGGTTTAATTTCAATATTCGTGCTACAGATAAAGTATCAGTCCTAATTCTAAAATCTAATATTCCCTTATTTTTCATTTAATTTATTAATAAATCTTTTGTATTAATAGATTGTAATAAGTATTGTATGAGCACAGGACTTCCTCGAGTTCTGTTACAATTATCAGGTCGCAAGTTGGATTTAAAAAATGTTTTTCAACACTATTTTCATTCAAACTGGTTGTAAAAAATTAAACATAAAACAATTTAATGTTAAAGAACTATCCTGCATGTACCGTATCACCGAAATGGCCGGTTCACTGGAAAAATCAAAGAATAATGCATTGAAACAGAAAAAACTGTATAACATTATTGTACAGTAGAACGCCGTTATAGTAAACCGCCAGCTGAACCAATAAAATTTCGTTGAAACATTAAATTTCTTAGCATTTGATGGTCATCAAATAACTATCATAACACACAATTTACAAATAATTTATTTGATTTAATTGCTTCCCCTTTTTCAATCTGAGGATAGCCTCTTTACTGAGTTAAAAAAAAAAATGTGTTATAGTCATCGACGATATCATGCTGAGATTTTTCCAACTGTTAGAAACTTTAAATTAAAAGTATTAACATGTATTTTCTTCACCACTGTGTGTTAAAGATTACACTCTACCAGTATTATGAAGAGCATATATGGAATTTTCTTCACAATTAGCAATATCTTTCATATGTTGGAAATTGCAGAAAAGCAAATTCCATAGATATCTCCCATTGATTGCCTCTATCTTCCATACAGTCGATTATTTTTATTCTCAATTGAAAATGCTTCCCTCTCCACGGAATCCGTCATTTTTATCGATTTCTCATTTGGATATGAAAAAACAGAGGATGAAGATAGAAAGGGGGAACATCAGATGACGCCCTGTGGTCCATTCCACTATTGTTCAGATTTTTCAAAGAGTGGTTTCAAGAGTCTGGCCAGTGAGGTGTTCTAATGGGTTACTAGGATTGGAGGGGAGAGTGGGGAAAGAAGAATACTGTTTATCAGGTAGTGGATCAGTTGTTGATTCCTAGAAACGATGGGGAGGAGAAATTCGAGATGGAAGTTAAGGATCCTAATATGTATGCGTAAAATTTCCTTTGGATTTTTTTGAGGGGGGGGGGGGGGCTGAGGAAGGGAAGCTTCACTTTACTACTAGCAGACTTTCCATTTTCTTAGGAGCTCACTATAATAATTTAAAATAGCATTAGTTAAGAGGGAATTCGGATGGGACCAGTGAAACAGTTTCAATACAATCACGGTTCAATACAGCGAGAAGTTCGAATTAAGAAAATTTTAATACAATACACGTAAATGAAATGTAAAACACACATAATAGCTAAAACTGGACAAAAAAGAACTGTTTATATTAATAGCCTGCATTATTCTATAGAAAGTATAAAATAAAATCTGTAAGGTTGTTTGTCAGTATAAAAACCCAAATTACTGTCAATCCCAGATAGATGAAACGCCGGATTATAGAGGGAAAATTCTATCTTTATTTCCCCTATCAATGTATTATTTATTTATTTACTTTCAGTGATTGTAAAAACGCCTAAAAGTTGTTTTATATAAATTTACTTCAAAATTTAAAATGTATTAAATTAAACACAACAGTTTCAATTTATTACTATCGACCAATCTCGCTTACTCGCGAGCAATATGCATTGCAGGACAGATAAAAAAAAAAAAAAAAAAAAAAAAGAAATTCAGTCGCACGCAAACCTCATCTCTTATGCATGGTCGATTCCTCTTTACATGGATTCTAATCACAGACATTGTAAATGCTTCGCCTTTTTCAATGTTCTGTCGTGCAGGAAGCCTACGTCTCATTCATCATGACCGCGTTCAGAGATCTATGAAAATGGAGATAAGTTATCGCGCACATATATAAACTGTTATCTTTTCTCTTCAGTGCAGATACATGCTAATTAAATATTTCGTTCGTCCTAACAGACATCGCATAATGAATTGTATCTTTTTTCTCATCGTTGATAAAAATAATCCTTTCGGCTGCGATTCTTAATTTAGTGATAATAGCTACGGATTAATGATCAGTCTTATCTTATCAATAGGAACAATGATAATTATTATCAAAATAAACACATAAGAGATAGAGTAGTTGAATATCTGCGCGTGATAAATGTTTTTTGACTCAGAATTTTAAAGGTTGTCGTGGGGAAATTAATCGTAGCTCTATTCGTTATCTACTTTCAGATTATGTGTTATTAAAATAATATTTAAAATACATCGGATATAATTTATGATCCAAGTATGTATTAATTATGATAAGAATTATTAATCCGTGTAACATATGACACAAGCGTAATAAAAAAAATTTGGCGGAATCGCAGAAATTTCATTGAAAAGAATTATTAAATTATTATTATTTAAAAAATTATTAGCATTTCTATTTTTAAATACATAACTACATTATTTTTATCATACATATGAGTTAATTTATAAAAAAAAATATTCATGAATTAATTTTGATTTCAGAAACCTTTCACATTTCTATTTAACCTTCGTAAATAAGAAAAACTAGAACTGTTCGATACATTTTTAAGAATTAAATGTAATAAATTTGACACTATACTGTTACATAAATTCCCCAAAAAAATCATTAAACGCATGCAGTTTCCACCTTTAAATTGGTATCCACATTATTTTTTAGCACGCATAACTCAATTTATTCGAAATTATTCGTGAATTTATTTTACTTTTGAAATTTTTTAACTCTTTTATTTTTCTATTTCTGTGTAACTTATATAATAATTCAAATACATATAATACATCATTTACATGTTTTTCTTGTTTAGATACTTAAAAAAAACCTTTTCTGTTCAATCATGAAAATCAGCAATAAAAATATTTCAATCATTTTCTTTTTCTTTTTGTCTTTAACAGATAGAAACAATATCTAGTTTCCGCAATATTTAAAAATTTCCATAGAAACTTTATATCGTTCAGTTTTTTCAGAATGATTATTGGTTATTTAACCCTTTGTCAATGAGAAGAAACCATTAAATACTGATATTTTATTTATTCATCCACAAGAATTTCCTCACGATAAAGCCTTTTCAAAATGTCATTTCTTTAAATATTTCCGGATTACAAGCCAGTTACTTACCGCAGTCGTATTGAAATATTCTCATTCATAAGCTACGAAACATTATAGATGTCCCATCGCTCAGCGAGCAAATAACTATAGCAATGGTCCCTAAGGATTTTAAAAAGGGGAGTGCGAACAGAACATTAGAGGGTTTGCCATTCCCATCCCCTTTGGCAATGTAAGGGAGATCTCATCTGGATATCCGCTGCCCCACCCTCCCACCCAAATAAATCGCGAGTAGGAAATGCGATCGCACCACCCTGAGCATTATTTTGGGCGAGTCTAATCTATCCCCCAGCGACAAAATGTAGATTTTGCTCTGAGCTCAACCCTTTTTTCCATTCAGAGGGAATCCAACTGATAAGGAGTCACAAAGGTGGGAGTTATTCCCCCCTCCTTCAACCCTTTCATCTAAGCGAGAATCAGTATGTGAAAGTTCGATAACGTTAGTGTTCTCAAATGGCCTGATATTGTTCCTGTAGGTAGTTGTAAGTTTACACCGCATAAGTAGAAAACTAGTACACGATTTCACAGACAGCAGAGACTAAATTATGAAACGCTTGAAAGCTAAGTAAACAACATCAACAAGACAGTAAGTGTTTCATTATCGCTGGTTAAATTTGCGCTACTGTTTTCAAATTTTTCCAGAAATCCGAGTAGGTAAACAAAATCTTGGTTTAAATCAGTTTAAGTTTTCCATTAGCTCTTTACAAATGAATATCAGTTTAAAAATTTCAACTTCGATGAACTTGGCAAAAGAGCAATTATATCACAAGTGAAAATGGTGTTGTGGTAGTAAAAATTTGAATTTTTATCCAATAATTATATATAAAATTGTCAGAGTTTCCAAGTCACCCAATTATCTACTGCCATATGCAAAACAAGAAATCCATACACTCGCAACCACTATTTAAAACTGATTGTTAACACCCAGACGATAATTAAAATATCGATTTTCATACACAAATTACTATTACTACACATCCACCGTTCTGAATTTCAACCATCAGTCATGATTCAAAATTTAATAACAGTCAAATTTCTCATCATTACACATCCAAGACACCCAACAAGAATTTCAACCATTCGCTGTTATCCAAAATAATAATACTAATTAATAACAGTAAGTGTTCAACCTCCCCAATCTCTATCATATTAATGAATCGTCCATTAACCTAGGAAGCGACTGATTGCCAAACAACCAGAATGCAGTTTAACTGCAGGCTTTTACATATAAATTACTAATCATTACACATCCCAGACACCCAACATGGATTTCAGCTATCAGCTGTTATTCCAAAATTAATAACTGTCACCTGTACAAACCACCAACATAAGATTCCAACCTCCTAAATCTCCACCATATTAATTTACCGTCCATTACCAGATAAAGGCCATCATGCGTCTTCTACAGCCTTAAGAATCTCTCAAGGTCATGTATCATAACGACCGAGACGTATTAGGTGCGGGGAATAATCTCTTCGATAAGACATCCCATGCAACAAGACCACTTTGACATCCCGCGCCACACAAGAGCAGTCGGGACCTCCGGCTGATAGGGGCCAATAAACGAGCTCCTAAAAGACATCGGGGGTAGACAGGCACCTGTCAGGAATGCAATATCCACCGGGAAGTGGCAGGCACGATCGCTCACAGACGTGATCAGAACTGTAAAGAGGAAGACCCAGTACATATAAAAACAATGCAGGGAGGTGGTGGAATACAAACTGGATAGTGAGCTCTATTTTTATAAGCGACACATGGAGAAACTGATAAGTAGGATCTATTTTGGGGATTGTGTTGCTTTGATTTTTCACCAGGAACTGCGCTAAACACAGTATGCCAGACAGATCATTTGAGAAACTCTTCCCAGGATTAAAATGCGTGTTTTCTGCAATACGTGGTACTAACGTGTAATTAAAAACCCTTTCTTCATTGATAATGCACATTTGGTGATTGTATGACTCAATGTTTCATTTATTTATATACATAAACATTAAGATTCCTTGCTTGTAGTGCGTTATTTACGTTTTTCAACTGAAACAGACGCACGATTAAGTTAGGAATACAAAGCACCATAAAAGGTAAAATAGCTAATTATTAAGAGCTGAAATTGCATTGTTTTTCCAAACATGGTTTAAACAATTTTGTCGCTATGAGGATTAGAAATTTCTTTAGAACAAATTCTCTTGTATGAATCTTACAATAAAACATGCTGTTAGCTATGCTGTTGTATATATGCTGTTAGCTATGTTTTTCAATGGTCACACTCCAGGTTTGCTTTTACCAATCACATTCACTTTCTTATAACAGAGATATAATTTTCTCCATTGGCGACTGCCTTCATCTTCATTCGCATAGTTCGGAAAGTCTTATAAACATACACAAGATAGTGTCAAAAGACAGTTTTATGTAATTTTAATTGCAGCTATTCCTCTATAATGGTCCTGGCCAGAAAAATACCGTTTTGACAGCTTCGGAATTAATAATTAAAATGACCAGATTTTGACATATCTTTTAAGCTCTTTAAATAAATTCTTCTATTATTAAAGATTTAACTAAGTGTTTCTCGTGACTATCGGTGTAATGTTTACATTTCATATATGCAATGAATTCAATTTAAAATCTCTCTCGGTCCAATATCAGAATTAATTACGTATATCTTTTCAGAATGTGTTTCATTGTACAATGAAGAAGTATCAATTTAAGACAAGACAGTTCCAAGACTGGGGGTAAAAGTTACCTCCGAGAGATAGAGTACATTGTACGTACGTAGTTCATATTGTTTATGAAAAAAAAAACATTTTGCTTAATATTTCATTCGTTTATAGTGTGATTTATATAAGCATTCATAAGCCTTTTTAATTTTGTGATAATTCTAGGAAGTAATTGTTTTCTCACCCGAATGACTAACGTTACAACAAGTTAGTTCATAAAAGTCGTGAATTAATTTCATGAATTCAATGAATTTCATAATCATCAATGACATAATCAATGATCAAATATTTGTTAAGACAAGATGGTTAAAGCTATTCGATACTATAAATCGAAACAAAGAGAAAATATCGAAATAATAATATACTACTACTGCTTTACACAAATTAATCCTAATTTCAAACTTTACATGATCCTATTTTCCAAGAGAAAAACAAAGAATTTTCTTTACATACAAACACACAGAAATTATTTATAAGTATGTATCCACATCTCTACAATCTAAAATGAAAAAAAAAAAATGTTTTAATTTGCATACGAAAACAGTTGCGATGTAACCTCACACAAAATAAATCTACAAGCCGATGAAAAAATTAAATGGCTTAAAAATACAATATACCCAATTATGAATAGTTTAATATAACAAACTTTTAATAATAATGATCTATAAATATAAATCTCTGAATACAAAAATACATCACTAACCTAAACATAAATTGCAATAAGCACCACCAGCCTATTCAAACATTGTATCAAATGTTATATTGCATGTCTATTGCCTTTTGTTTTAATTACTAAAATAGTTGGGATATAACCCTAACCAAATAAATAAAAAAGGCCGATGAAACTATTAATAAATAAATACGATACAGAAAATAGTAAATAGTTTCTTATAACAAACTTTTAGTAATAATAATCTATAAACATATCTGAATAAATAAACGCCTCACTAATGCAATAAACATCACCAGCCTATTCAAATATTGTATCAAGTTGAGAGGATAAATAAAACATGTCCTCTTGGAGAATGAAGATCTCTTAACGTTGAGATAAGTTATTGTAAACATTGGGCTACGTGATCGTAAATTATATCTTGACAGCCGAAGCTCGCTCCTATCATAATAACATCTACCCAAGAGTCCATTAAGGGCGACGTTTTGATAGCGCCCGATGTGTTTACAGGTCATTACATTAAACGCAACACTGATTCCGCCGCTCACATGTGAGACTTAATATGGCAATAAAAGTGTCCAGGGAGGGGAGGGTTAACTATAAATCCCATTATTGATCTTCACTACTCAGGCACAAACAACGACAAATATTCAGCTTCTGGTGTTAATATTTTTAGTACATAATTATAAAACTTTAACAAATAGATTTGCTCCACCATTTCTTTGGATGTTTGAAGAAAAATTATTTTAAGTGGTTTTATTTTAGATTTCTAAACGCACTAAAAGGGTAAATAAAAACAATAATATGGCAACATGGAGGTTTCGAGAGAGAGAGGAATGTTAAACTACATATGTCCCATAATCGATCTGAGCAAATCAAGACCCAAATAATGGCAAATATTCAGTTTCTGTAGTTACATAAGGAAATATTATTTAGTAAATACACTAAAATCATTTAAGACTATTTATGTACTAAATATAAAGATCATTTAGTATTTAATACATAAATAGTTAGGGTATGGGGTTTTGTTTGTAAAACACACACTATTTTTATATAGTCTTTTATCTTCTGTAAATGCAAAATATTAGCGATATATTTCACGTAAGAAGACAGTGATAATATGTATTACTTTTTTGACGAAAATCCAATATTATTAGAATGCTTTAAATCGAAGAACTATCGTGAAAGGTTTAGGACAAATAAAAATGTTTTTTGAAAGAATAAATTTAGTCAGAACATAAATAATTCAGCAATTTCTATTTCTAAATAAATCAAATCCACCTTTATTTTAAAAAAATATTTTATGATACACACTCAATTTATTAATTCCAAATATATTAGTTATTAGTTTTTATCACACAATTTCTAAATATAGGTTGCCTTTATTTTTACACAGCAGATATTTTTTAAATTATTTTTATATGCAAATTCTTTAAAAATGGAGCGTTTTCGTGATTTTAAATTCGTGATTAATAAGTAATTACCATAAAAATATCAATGATTGTACTATTATTTACACAGTATACATTTATGTGTCGTTTATTTCTCATATCAAGGCTTTTTTCTACATTTTTAACTTTATCCCATCTGATTGACTACAAAATAAGAAAATTTTGCGACTAAAAAAAATTACGATTTCTTTGCTCAATTTCTATTCTTTCTCTCTCTCTCATTACAGAATTAACCATTCCTGATAAGTGAACAACTTCCTCATTTAGACTTTTGGAAATTTTCATTGTTTTCTTAAACTTTTATGCATTTTTCATTATTTCGTCGCATAATTCATCGATAAATCTCAAATTTTTCCTTTGTTTTTATTTACTTCGGTATTCAAATGGAACAAAAATACTATGCAATGGATTTCTCAAGAGAATGGATGTAAATTGTATACACCTACACCGCTTATGCAACACACACACACATATATATATAGCATTATTTCCCTTTCATAAAGTAAAAGTATTCACATAACCACACATTGCGGTATTAACATTTCATCATAAACTTCTTTAGTTAAAAATATATTCACTGCCTTTCAAGAAAATATTTAATCAAAGAAGTCAATTTTTTTTCCAATAAATATAATTCCCATCGCTGCGAAATATATTAAGCATTTCGCAGTAAAAAAAAAGTAAAATGCATTTTACTTTAAAAAAAAAACATAATTTAACCCGATCGAATAATTTAATTAAACTTATGCCTTAAAAGAATAAAACTAATTAAATAACATTATCATATTCTTTACACATACGAAATCAACGAATGAAATAAATCAACTAAAAACAACTATATAAAGATGATAATATTTCTGAATTTCAAAAAATTAAATATAATTAACATTTCACTCTTAAAATAAAGCGATTTTTAAAAATATTTTACACAGAAAGAAATTGCATCCAATTACGATTCCTTGATAATGAGGGAAAATGTAATGTAAATTACTCCCACAAAAAGCGAAAGAAACATCTGTATGATTAATTAACACAAAAGAAATACATTAATAACTCGTTTAGGACTTTCTTATATAAGGATTTTTTTTAAAAATTTTAAGCACTTAAAATACTTTATTTAACAGATTTTACCAGTCATAACGTATTACATCTTTTGTTTAGCATACGTTAGAGGGTATTTCATTGCACTGTATAATGAACATATAAATTACATTTGGACTTTGAGCAATGATTTCATATCTACATTGAAAAAAAAGTGAGTGCTTCGATTCCCATTTCATTTAATTTTTATAAGTCGGCATTATGTACACATCACTCATTACAAAAGTCCATTCAAATTAAATGTAAAGAACATTGACAATCAAAAACAGCGCGCACTCTCTCTCTGTTTTAACGAGTGACGCACCGGGGCGGCCCTGGATGAGGCCCACCCCCACGGAGGGGCGCCCAGTTTTACGACCCATCCTCCGAGAGCAACCCTAAAATAGTTTCGAATCCTTGGGAAAAACCCTTTCCAACACTTAACTCGCCATAAAGAGATGTTTACAGGCAAAAGACTATGGCAAGAATTTACGGTCGTCATAAAATGCACTCCGCAAGCACTTGTTTAACAGGTCATTACGATTAGGGGCCAGGATCAACTACTTAGGATCCAATAAAAACCTTTTCTTGGCTGCCACTACATATTTTATTGGACGGAAGTCCTAAACGTCGACACTCAAGTTATACTCAATTACTTATGGTCAATCACCGCCAGTTATATGGAGAAATATGATTCAGGTACACGGTGTGGAAAAGGTTTTATTTCGGCCCATCACATAAATTGTTTTTATCACCTGTTCAACAGGAACTTTTTTTATGCTTCGCGAAAACACACAGCAGCAGTTTGAGAGCAAATGTGAACTTGAGATTATGATTTTTAATATTTATTATCAATTAAAACGAGTCATTTTTAAAGCAAATACACGAGACACTAATTACATATATATATGTATAACATTTAAATTATTTCTTATGTGATTTCGGTTTTTCAATTCCGTTATAAAAACACATATTGAGTAATTAATCTCTTCTCATCAGCGTCTTTATTTTCATATTGACTACTTTTTAAGTTCAAATGAATAAGGAATTTCTTCTCTGTTTGTTTGCAAACGTAGATATACAATATGTTGAAATAACTGATTTTACGGTAAAATCGTACGTAGTTTAGTAAAAAAAATATAAGTTTTACTATGGGTATTTATTCACGTTAAAGAGCATTTTAAATGTTTATATCTTTTAACACGTGTTGTATAACTTTTTTTTCTATTTGGTTTATAAATTACATAATTTATTTATTACTTAAATATGTTTTATAGATGTATTATAGCATTTTCGAATATTTTTGGTGAACTACTTCACTGACATTATTATGAGTATAATTTAGATTCCAATAATACAACACTTAAGTTTTATTTCGCCATTATTATTTGAAGTCAACTTTTTTTTTTATCCTCTTTAAGTTTTCATTTTTTTTCCTTTTGTGAATATAATACATTAAATCATTTCATAAAACATATCCTCCTCTGATTCTGCTTTGATTATCAGGGACGTTAAAACCCTAATATTATTTCAATTTTTTAAAATGTTATAAGCAATATTTCAATGAGTAATTTAATCATAAAGACTATTCTTTCTTAATCGTGTTAATGCTTTAATAATGCTTTCAAAATATAATTACTTGACCTACTTTACTAACAATTTTTTTTTTCTTCTTAATTTCCTATATTTCGTCAGTAAGCGTTAGAAAAACATTAATACATGGATGAAACTATTGCATGCCTTTTCTTATTAATTACTACAGAAATATTTTAGTAAATATTTATTGATATTGAATTTTTAAACAACTATTTATGTATTTGAAAAAAAATAAGTGCATAAAAATTATGAAAAAAGATCTTAAGTAAATATTTTAAAGAGAGAGATTTGTTTTTGAGTACTAATATTTAAAAGAAATTTAACACACACACATTAACCGCCTTTTACATTTAAAACAATACTACTAATATCCAAATAATGAGTTCCTTAGTAAAAAGAAAGAAATTTTATTTTCTGACAATACTTAAGAATATAAGAATGTTTACATTAAAATTTACATTTGTAAGAATGTTTACATTTAAATTACATATCTATAATTTCGGATTTCGAAACCATACTAAAACAGTATTACCATTCAAAATACTCATGCGGTATTTTGAGTACTTTGAATAATAATGTTAATATGTGTTATTACGTGAAGGACATTTACCGGACATCCAGGAAACGAAATAATTTTCTCTCGTGTGATGAACAGAAACACATTTTATATAATTAATTAATTTTTATTTTGTATCATACATTTTTACTTACAATAAGTTATCATTCAGTTTAATAAAAGATACGAATTTTTAATCTTGCAATATTCGGGTTCGCAATTTATTCCAATGGTCATGAAGCGTTCAGACAATAATTTATCCATTGAATATAACTAAATTATTGAGGACGTTACTTTTGAAAGAACTTTCTCTGGATCAGTTACTTAGTGAAAATAAATATTACATCAATAAACATCAGTTTTCTTATAAGAACTATTATTTCAAAATGCTTTAGAAAGTAACATATCTGATCTATTTTAGAAACACTATACAATGTTAAATTATTAACAGACACATAAATCTCTCATATTAACAACCATTATTGAGCAGTATGTTTCTCTAGTTGTGAACACTCTACAAAATTGGAAGAAAAATAGAACCTAATTTTCAATTAATTTGATTTGATTTATATATATTTCATTTAAAAAATAGACTTTACATATTAAATATACATTAACAGAGGAAAAAATTAATTTGATACTTCATTAGTAATTTTATCTACCTTTCCAGACCTACGAGGTGAGTATTGGTTTTGTTTAATGATTTTAATCGAATTGTTACTCTTCTACTATTCTAACAAAATTATATTTAACTTTCTATATCAGTATAAAACATAATATTATTGTTACGTTTCAGTTCTTAATATAGATGCTTATTATATTTAATGGTAAAAATATACATTTAGATTTGACAATATCACTGTATTCATTATTCCTACATTAATATATTAACAGTACTACAATCAAAATAATTTTTATAAAGGATAAAAATGTTTTAGTATATTAAGATTAATAT
Source organism: Nephila pilipes (assembly GCA_019974015.1). Lineage (NCBI taxonomy): Eukaryota > Metazoa > Arthropoda > Arachnida > Araneae > Nephilidae > Nephila > Nephila pilipes. The sequence goes on along the minus strand of BMAW01058244.1, from coordinate 1,368,525 downwards.
TGTTATGTATACATATGTAATAAATGGGAAACATTATTAATCTGAAACCATAATTTAAAACAAAAATTTTTAGTCAATGCCGCAACACGGACGCTTTAAGCAACAATATTATAATTATAACTAATTGTTAATGTTAGCAATCCAACACTTTTCTTCAATACATTTCTTACAGTAATAAAATGTTGACATTGTTTTTATTTCGTTGTTTATAGTTGAAACCATTCAGTAAATGCATTTCAGGAACGAAAACAGAACGAATCATTTGTAACGTTGAATAATCAGAGAAATATTAATCTTTTAAAATCCCCCCCCCAAAAAAATTAATTTCTTTACCTAAATAGTATTGATTGCAATATTATACTCATTTATACATTTCTCATAGAATTTCTTTTTCTTAATTCGAAATATATTAACGAGATCTCACATAACTATAATGATGCTTCTTTCACATTTCTAAAATGTTATTTTTTTAATGTTTATATTTGTTGCAAAGGACAATGTATTGTGTACCTACAGGAAGTATAATGAAGCAAAAAAATGGAAAAAAAAAAACAGTTGTAAACGAAAGGCTTCAGATAGAGAAAGAGAAATTATATACATGTATTATTTACTAGATTCTTCCTCTCAACAACATTTACCATCTGTTAGTAATATACTTCAACAACTGCTGGGTGATAATGAGCTTAAAATGCTATTAAAAGATCATATCTAAAAGTAATGGTACTTTTAAATTATAAAGCAACCAAGCACATGATTAATTCGTCATTTAAAACACAATTATAAACGGAAAAAAATTGCTTTTTAGTCTTAAAATTTTCGCTACAAAACATTTTTTACACAGTATTGTGGATTATTTTGCATGAATAATTTGTTATGTTTAGTTTTCTTTTTACGTATATATAATAAGTTCTTTAAATCTTATTTACACGATGATTTTAATAAATAATAATCAACAAAAGACATTTGATACAGTTTACAAAGGATATAAAATTATTAAATCAACAGCAACAACAATTTTTCTGTATTGATCTAGTCAAAATGTAAATCGAAATTTTCTTCATCATCTTCAACTCTTTAGAGCTCTCCGAAATAAATCGAAACATTTTGAAAGGACTTAACTCAGCTTATTTTGAATTTATTTATATCAAATTTCCTGGTTGTTTTAAATATGAATCAGAAAGCTACCTTGTTGCTCGTATTTTACAGTAACACTTTATTCTAACGTTCAACGTATTTTACAACAGTAAAATAAGTATTAGTACTATTAGATACACATCATTTTTCAAAAGAACTTTTTTCTATCAATTGTAAAATGATTTCATGTTTGTAAATACTAGCGTTCCTTTTGCATACTGTTCAAACAAAAGACTCAACACAGAGTGGTGGACACAAGTTTTATTATGTGCTCTTAAAACTCCGATAAAAAGTTTGTTTTAAAACATTTCAATAGCTATACATATCATCAAAGCAATTACAGTATTTTAAAAATTTTATTTCAAATTATTTCCACATTTTATAACTTTAAGAAAGTATGAAGGATAGAAAAATCAATATTATGTAAAGGATAAGCTACATGTTTGTGATTTTTATCTTACAATACAGTTTTGACAAATTAAATATGAAAGCCTGTATAAAACTTCAGCACAGCAAAACTTTATGGTTAAAAACATAGAATACTAATAAAAAACGTTCAAAATTGTTAAGGTCATTGTTTCAACTTTATGCTTTCTAATAACTATTTTTTTCCACAACATAGGTCCCCATTTACCTTTTATTGGCTCCCATTTATAATCAAACTACCAGTGAAAGCATTAAATATTCTGATAGGTGTATTTGGTAAGGAAAAGGATCAAAGCAAAGAGAGAAAGAGTAAACATGAACAATGTTGATACAGACCTTGCACGGCCATCCAGGGATAGAATGTGTTATTGTGGGTTTGACCAATCGCCGGCGACGTCTGACAGCACTGCTGCCATGTCTCGCTGCCTCGGGGGGTGGCCGAATTTTCAGTGGCGAACGATCTCATCTGCTCGTTGGCAGCCCGGGCCATGGCCGGCCAGTTGACCATGTCTTTGACGGCCTGGCTGAAGCCATTCTGCTCCTTGGCTAAGCATTCCGCTTTAAAGGTAGTTTCCCCACTAGAATACAACTTGCAGGATCCGTTGCCCCCGCCGTTGGCGTCCCCGTAAGGGGCCGACTCGTGGGCATTGCGGGGCGTGGGGCCCGGGCCATACGAGGGCACCAGCAAGCTCTGCGGAAAGCGGTACGCTTGCGGCTCGGCAGTCGTCGGAGCGGTTCCGTTATAGAAGCCGCCCTGCTCAAAATAAGTGTTCATCATCACACACCTAGCTTCTAACACCAAAACAAATGACAATCACCCACAGCACAGTACACTACAGCATACAAAAAGGGAGAAAAATACAGCTTTTCTTTCCCGGAGGAGGGGGCCCCCGCTATTTTTTACCCGAGCGGTGTGTTGGATTAAATTTGTCCATGACCACCGCTAGCTCGGAAGGCTGGTTGGGCTTAAACCCCGGAAGGTCGGCAGGCAGCCAATCAGAGCGCTCCGAACTCTTTCCCTTTGGTGTGGTTGTATTCTGCCGCCATTCACGAGGACTGTTCGCTTCTCCCTCCTCTCTTTCTCTCTCTTCTGTTTTCATCTTTCTGGTTTTTTTCCTTTCTTTTTTTTCTCCCTCCCCGAGTGCTGATGTAAAGGGAAAGAGGGATAAGAGAAAAAATAAAGTAGAAAAGGAACGCGAAAGCTTAGATTGTTCTGCTTTTAGTCTTCCCCCTCACTCTAATACAGGATTCTTTTTCCTCTCTCATTGTTACTGGTTAAATTTATTTGCTTTTTCTTAGGATTTTATAATGGTTGCGTTAAGGGATTGGTTCAATATTACTTTTGCTTATTAAAAATGATGAGGAGGACGGAGTCAAATGAGTCATTCTATTCCGAATAACGCAAAATGAATGACCTGTTTTGGGGGTTTTCGCATTAAACTTTTCTGATGAAAAGGTGAAAACAAAAGAAGCCCAAACAACAAGTTTAGGATTGTTTTCACACAATAGGTAGATTCAGTTTTAGTTTATTTTTTTTTCCCACAGATTATTTAAAAAACTAAACTTTTCATTAAAAAGAGCAAATAAATAATAAATACAATGGTTATATATATTTTCAAACCAGAAAACATTCACTGCGAAACGAGTGGATTCGTTGAGTTTCAAAACGAATTATTCAAAAACAAAATTTTGTTAAGTATATTTTAAAATCAAATAAAAATTCACTATAAAACAAGCAGACTTATTTGAGTTTGAAAATGAATTATCGAAGAACAAAATTCAGCAAGATAAAATTTAAAACCAAACAAAAAATTCACTGTGAATTGAATAAATTTATTTGATTTTTAAAATGAATTACTGAAGAAAATAAAAGACATTCATGTTCATTGCATGTATCACGAACACTTGTACATAACTCTGTATCTCGGCTCCAATTTAATCATAGATTTGAAATTTAATTTTCTTGCATTTTTCAGTCATACATTTCGTTTCATTACGTAATAACATAAACTTTCAGTTATTATCTTGCTTTGATAGCTACATATCATAAGAAAAACATCTAATTTTAGAGCAATTATTTAATAAAGACTTAAAAATTAATAATCACACACAAAAGTTTTCCCATTGGGATTTTGATCTAGCATCCGTTTTTAATGATGTTGTTAACTTAGAAATAAAATTGTTAGCTAACGTAACTTTACAAATATTAACGTAGAAAAAAAAAAGCTTCGATAAAAACTTTTAAAAACTTTTTTTTTGTTAATTTATATTCACGATGAGTATTTTATGTCTATTCTGCCCCAGAAAGAGAGGAAATTTTGAAACACCCTTTTAAAGAATTATTATTGTAATAAATTTAATTGTATTATCAATATTACTGAATAAAATAGTGCGTTTAATCTAAATTTTCACCTGAAACTGATGATATCATAATAATTTGTAAATAAAAACTGTTCAGATTTTTCTGTTAATTATTAGATGACAATACAGTTGATTTGTTGCAAATCATTTTTGCATTTTCTGTGAATAGTATATCAAGCTGTAACAATGTATTATACTAATAACATATTATTCCAATATTTCCTTTTGGATGGAAAATCAAATAAAAAATCAATAGTATGTTTCCTTTGATAAAAAAAAAAATCAATGGTCTTCTGTACTACAAGCATTTTTTAAAATTTTAATTAAAAGGAATGAATGCGCTTTACAAAAAATGCTACATAAAAGCAGCATAACACAATTCTGTCATGATTATTAGCTTTTTCTGAATAAAGATAAAAGAAATTTTAAAAATATTTTGCTCGTGAACACGTTTTAATTCCATCGGTATTATTTATTTTATTAACCATTTATTCTTTTCACCGAAAAAAAATGATAATTTTACAAATAAAATTTATGAATAAATCACGTTTATGAAATTTTATTTGCATCATCACGCCTATTAATAAAAGTATATATTCATGCAAGCTTCTATTCCATTCAAAACTGAACATAACTATACAATCGTAAAATGTGTAAACACATATCACCTTCGCCAGCTATTTATCTAACATATTTCGCCATTTTTTCTTTCAAAGATAGATATATTTGTTTTAAAATAGCCTTACAGCAGTAAAGGTAATTCATTCTGCAATTACATTACTCCATTTTTCAATGGCCCTTCCTTTCCTAGCCGGGGTCTTTGTTCACCCAGCGTAGAAGTTCTCAGGACCTCCAACCCGAAGGGGCGCAGCTGTTACCTGGGGCAAGTGCCCCCCCACTCGGGGCACCCATTCACCCGACCACATCCCATCCACCAATTGCTTTCATCTCCCAGGGCATGATTTACACCCTCGTGCAGACGACCAACCAGAGCACCCTCCACCCCTAGTTGTAACAGCTGAGGGTGAAGGATTACTCCGGCGCGAACAAAGGCAGGAACATGGCAGGATTTGGTGGTGACTGACTCCACAGAAATCAGGCTGTGAGCTAATATGATTTAAGGGGGTGGTCTTCTTAATATGAATTGTTAACATTCTCAAGGTTTAGGCAGAATATTGTGCGACATACACGTCGGTTCTAATATCTCCAGAAATCAGACTGCATGACTGTACAGAAAGACGAGTTAAAAAAAACGTGAATGAATTGTTAATATTCTCAAGGTTATGCAGAATGTTGAGAGATTTACACATGCAGTTCTAATGTCTCCATAAATAAAATTGTATGACTAACTATACAGAAACTAGTCATTAGTAAGATGATTAAAAAAAAACCGTATGATAAGGGGGAAATTGTTATTTGGTTAGGTTGATACACGAATAATTTCTTTAAATGTCAAAAACGCTCAACTCTACAAGGTTCAGTATCAAATTGGGCGAACACCCGTACAAATTCTAAGTCAAGTGATTTCAATTATATATATTCTCCCCTCTCCTTCTTTAAAACTATCTTCGCAGAATGTTGCAGAAAAGAATATTTACTCGGTCCACTTTTTCGGAATGGAAAGTGCTCCGACATTAATGTTACGATTTGATTTCACTATCCTATACAGATAATTATTTTATTATGCTATGCAATTCAGTATACGATATCAAACGATTTTTTCCCTATTTAGGAAAATTTTCAAGTTTTTCTAGAAGAAAAGAAAAAATATCCAATCAAAGTTAAATTTAGTATTACCCTTAAAATATTTAAAAAAAAAAATGCTTACATTAAATAAATACTGTATTAATAAATGTGAATTTTTAGTGACGTTAAGTTGTTGCGTTTTAAGATATTAGATTTAACACAGGAAAGCAGTTTTATTAATTTTTATGATATTCATATATTTGACAGCCTATATTACAGAAATAATTTAAACAGAACACGAAAAATTCGTAGGCCTCTCTCGAAGAGACCATTGATTCCTGGGGGTCATCAGTTCAAGTCTTTGTGTGCACTCAACTAAAGCTAAATGAGGCTATACAATATTTGTATGCAAAATTCAGATTTTCATGATTCAGATAATTTTTTCTGGACAGTAGTGCAACCCAAATTGTGTCCCGGCAAACCTTCAAACTTTTAGAGAACAGTTACATTTCACGAAAATAAACTGAAACTGATTGCCTTGAAAGGTTCTTCGAAACATATTAAAAACTCAGAATAAATGCCCCCCCCCCCGCCCAATTACACCTGCTAACGATTTCTAAAAGTACATTTGTTTTCCACAAAATAATTTTAAAAACGAATATAAGCTTAATTTTTTTCAATTTTTTATAATACAAAGAGTTATTGATAAAAATATCAATAAAGTTTGGATTTTTATAAAATATTTAATTGTATGACGAAATATTATTTCGAATGGAAGTATCTCCATGGAAAGAATATCCTAATAAGAAATTAATCAAATTCATTGGGTTTGTTTTTAATTAATTAATGTAATTAAATCATGTATTTTAAAAGTAAACTAAATAGTTACATAACATTTATGTCCAAGATTAAATTATTTAGCATTATAATCAGAATATAAAGATAATCTAAAAACAAGAGAAAAATAATTTTCTGGCTATATTTCTGCCCCAGGATAAATACTATTTACCGATGAAAAATTTTCTGTCAAAAAGAAATAATCCTTAAGAAATTAAAGTATACTAAAACAAACACTTGTTTATTAAGAACTATAAGTTATTATTAATAATTAATCCAATTAAGACGTATGCGTATTTTTCACGAATTTATATATTAACCAAATATATATTTTCCATTATGAGAATTTATAATAAAAAGATATAATGGGGAACGCTTCATAATAGATGAAATATTCTATAATATGAAGGAATAAAACAGAATAACGAAATTCTAAAATCGTTCTTTTTAAAAAGTCTAGTGTAGCTTTGTTTTGAAAGAAATTAGAACAGGTAGGTGTGTGTTTTGTTGAAGAGGTTGTCGCAACATTGCTTCTTCCCCCCCCCCCCTATAATGTCATGTTGTTTGTTTCCGTTTGCGAAGAGAAAAGTTGATTCATCACTCGTTTGTTTCTAAAAGTGATCTACTGACGGGGGGAGGGGGATGCCACTACATTCAACAACATTTTATAAGCGCAAATATATAAATGCAAGTTGATCAGCTAAAAAGGATTGACTCCACCAAAAAAGACATCTCTCAAAATAGCATGCAAAGCTAAATAATAGAATAATAGTCTTAACCGTTAACACACCAGCAGGCTGTGGAACAGTGAGCAACAGTAACAGGATAAAAAAAAATTAGCTATATTATAAATTCCAACAAAAACATGATTTTTGTAACGATCATTTGCATTAAATTACACAGAAATTAATTTCAACGTATAAAACTTTTTGTGAGATATGCTATTTTTTATGACCTGTAAGTTGCGGGAATGGTTGCCTGAAATTTTAAACAGAAATTATTTTTTTAAAATTTGATTGTGTTTTTTTTTTCTTTTTGTAACAAGATATTTATACATTTTTTGAACTTCCTAATCTAAAGCTTTGTTCTCTCTCTCTCTCTCTCTTTTTTTTTTTTAAAGTTTCGTAATAAAAAATTTTTATCGGTTGAGCCCGGGAAACATCTGGTAATTCCATAAGAATAATAATAAGTACAAAAATAATTTTTTAAACATTAGGCAAAATTCATTGTTGAATTGAAATCGATAAACTAACGGAGCATGCTTTAAAACAAGTCGCATGAAAATAAATTCCACACAAAATACATAGAGATCAGTAACAAAAGAATTGCATGAAGTTGTAAAATTAGTAAATGTATAAAAAAAATTAATGGAAAAAATCATGAGACGCCTCGAATCCGATTTTTCAGAGGAAAAAATTTGAGAAATATCTACATATTGTTAAAGAATAAAATATTCAAAAGGAAGAGTGAATTTGTTCATTAAATCTAATAAACTACTTTTTTGAAAATTTATATGTTTTCAACTACATCATTATTTTTGGACATAGAAACAATGAAAACTAATATTAAAGTAGTACTAAATTTTAATCAATTCTCCCTGAATAAAATTCAACTGTCTATAAAGGTTTAAACTTTAATAACTCGAATCCTTTAAAAAGAGATCAGAAATATTGTCTTCATTATTCGTCTTTAAATACTTCACTCGAATGTACAAAAATTATCCAAAGGCAGCAGAATATTTTTGCTTAAAAACAATTTTAAATATTTTAGGTTCTCACCACTTTACGATATAAGTCGCAATTACAAGACAAAGCAAAAGGGTTACGAGAGAAAGGCGAGCTCAAAAGTTTTAGCTGCAACTACGCCAATGGGAGCTGCTACAAACCTTACTATTTATTTGCAAGAGAGATACTTTATTTGACAGGTTAACTCTTTGAGTGGGGTTTTCACAACAGATAGATTTATGATTTGTATATTTCTGCTGAAGAAAACATATCATTACTTTCGTAAAAGAAAAAAAAGGGATAAAAATACCCACAACTTACGTTATTTCAAATACATAAGAAATAAAATCGAAAGAATTAGATATCAGTCATTACTCTTCATTGGATTTATTCACTCAATCTCCTCTCCAGTTTTTTCCTAAGACATTGTACAATATACTACTCTCACTCTCTGAATTTTCATCGTAAATTACTCTTTCAATGACTGAATATCCTGATAAATAATTTTCAATCTGCAACGTTTTTTTTTTTTTATTATTATTATTAAAAATCCAGGATTCAGCAAGAATTGTAATTTTTTTTAATGTAAATGAAATTACTAAAAGAGGAAATGATCGCGTATAGCACTCATAGTCTTCAATGTTTACGCTTTAATGATGTATTATAACTATAATTTCATTCATCAAATTAACTCTCAAGCAAGTGTAGTGCAAGAGATACGAAATTACATGAAGTAAAAGGTGTCAAATATAGGCCTGGTAAATATTGAAGAATAGCGTTAAAAAGGGCAAACGTCACAGTGAGGAAGCTTCAGAAAACGAAATAAGTTCTTAAAAAATTACTCAGAAATTTACATGTATTTGGCAGTAATTACTAACACGGTAAATGATAAATGTGCAATTAATGGTAAAATATTTATGTATCATATTTCTTAAACAGTTTGATTTTTTATTAATAGTTATGTGAGTGTGTGAATTGTTTCATCTCTTTAAAACGCAATATATTTTTAATTTTATCAGAACATATTTCTTTTTGTGATTGTAATGCAAGATTCTGTGAAAAAATAACCTTATAAAATTTTATAAACCAATAATATGCAAGTAATATTGCAAATATATGGATATTTTAATATAGTTTTAAAACTAGGGCACACCATAATATAATGTTATTAACATATTTCTTTTAATTACTACTGGTATATAATTCATAAAAACTATAATTATAGTAATTAAAGTTAATAAATTACGTTAATTCTTTGTGTTATTTATTTACAAAATTTTTATTTTATTTATAAAATTGGAATAGCACAATGTCTTAACTTTTGAAAACTCAACTTGCATTTTGTCGCATTTCTTACCAATTTTATATCACACGGAATATCACTGTGTAATATAAAGGGATTATTTCTATATACGAGTAATGCTATCTAAACATGTATCAACTTGACTTTCCGATTAAAAAGAAACGGAACATTTACACATCAGTGTGCCAACAAATGTGTGAAGTTTCTAAAATCTTTGAAAGATACTGTCAGTTTTTGTATTGTGTAATACAAATTCACAACACAAGAAAAAATGACTTAAAAGCAATTGGGAGTCACCTTTATTTTAATATGCATAGACAAGTCCAATATGAATTTAAGTGTTTCTGTCAAAAAAAAATATGGGAGCACAGAATACTTCGATTCAAAACTTGTGAACAAATACAGTAACTCAATCGGTCTTCCGACATTTCTTTCCGTCCCTGCCAGTAATCCAGAATTTTTATACAGGCAGTTTGGTTTGGTTTTATTGACGTCACACTAGAGGCAACACGAGGACTATTGGAGACTTTTATACATGCAGAGACGTCATTTTATGTAATTTACTTCTATGGAATAATGTAGACTATCAATGCAAAACAGTATATTTTTTGGTTTTAGTTTATTTTGTGTGTTTGATACTTTATTTAAGCGTACTGTATTAAATTTTATGTCATAATATAAAACTTTTGCTGTTCGCATGCGTTTTTATTAGTGTTTTCTCAGAAATTCAGCATTTTTTTGATAAACCGGCGGTGCTCTGGCCCGATACCTTCTGGATTACCGAGAGAGAGTTGTATTACAAATTTAAAAAATTAAGATAAGAGTTCAAAAAGTTTTTTTTTTTCACTGAATTTCAGATCTAAGAAATTTAGTTTTCCAAAAATCAAGTTCTGCTTCCTATAGAAATGTTATGATAAAAAAAAATCGTTTTCTATAGCTTATCATTAAAAGGAATCACATCTAAAACATATTAAAATCCATAATGATTTCAAAAAA
>BMAW01058244.1:1307493-1358048 GCA_019974015.1 Nephila pilipes | reverse complement strand
AGGAATCACATCTAAAACATATTAAAATCCATAATGATTTCAAAAAAGAGATGTCCTAAACACAAATTTCGAGTTTGATTCATACCGTACTAACTCTCGAAAGAAATCTATTTTATATTTATACAACACAAACAGTTTATTCAGTTTTATTTTTTCGCACTATGTGTTTATATGTATATTATTCTCTAAAATTTTATATTTCATATAAAATAATACATTGTCCAATTTTTTTAAAAGTTTTACAAATAACAAATTCAAATTTTTTTTTTTACAAAATATATATTAAACGTTTTTCAATTGACATTTGATTACGCAATTGCCCTAACTGCATATTTCTGTCTAAAATTTCTTATCAATTCAAAATTCTTCGTGTGATCTTGCGCGCAAGTTGCTTTGGGTGATTTTACTCGAAGACAAAGAGTTCCTTCAGAATTTATCAAAAATTTACTTAACATTCTTAAAACCAAAAATATTGTATAATAAAAATATTTTTTTTGTCAATTAGGAAAAAAAATTACATTTGAGATGAATGTTTTATTATATATGTAATATTTATTGAATAAAAAATAATTTTTGCTTTTATTTTACATTTTTAAGCATCACTCAATAAAATTTTTCTTTAGGTAGATAAGACATTTTTAAGAATCCGTGCTCAATAAACAAAAATGACATGAAACAAATGGTTTATGCAATTTAAACCCTCGAAAGGAAGCAAATTTATATTCAAGTAATTCATTCAATTCTGTTACCACTTACATCACAGTTTACATCCCAATCATGTATAATACATAAATATTACGTAAATTTCGCTTTTATTTTGCATTTTGAATAATACTATGCTCATCGAACAAAGACTTCGCGAAATGATGGTTTACACAATACAAAACCTCGAAACGAAACAAGTATATATTCTAACGGTTTAATTCTATCATCATCATTTACAGAGCAAGTTAACGTCCTATCCATGCAAAAGAATATGGAGTTATTATACCCTTTTATTTTGCACACACAATTTTAAGACTCCTATGATCCCTTAACAAAAACCTCACGAAATTATTAGTTTATAAAATACAGACCCGCGAAATGAAACAACTTTATATTCAAACAGCTCAATTCTGTCATCATTTACAAAGCATGTTAACGTCCCATCCGCGTATAACATATATATTGGTCGCTTTTATATTGCGCACACATTTTTAAGAATCCTATACTCCTTTAACAAAAACTTCACACGAAATGATTGGTTTATACAATACAAACCCTCAAAAGGAAACACGTTTGTATTCCTACAATTCATTCCATTCTATAACCATTTATTTATATAGCATGTTAACATCCCAACCAACTACATTGCACGACCTCACAAACGTTCAACAACAAAAACACGAGGTTTTCGCAAACACACAGAGGAAAAAGAGAACCCGAAAACATCTGTCGGGTTTATTGAAGCGAACAACATCTACATTTCTCCATCTTTTCATGATGCGAGGCGAAAAACCAACACAAAGTGTCATTCTGTCCACGAGTCGCTTTTGGAACGGTCACACTGTTTGCCCAGTGTCCACTCTCATCGATTTGAATGCATCGCGGTCAAGAGCGGAGAGGGAATGGAATGTTTTCTTACATTTTTCAGAGAGAGGGGGGAGGAAGTTTAACTCACCCTCCCCGTCCTAAGAGGCGACGGGGGTTTTCTCCATAACTCCGGGAGGGCTCTTGTGTTAATTGCCCATTTTCGTGATTGAAGCACTCCAAACGATTTGTCCGGCTGGAAATTTAAGAGGGTTAGTCACGCGTCCAGAGAATTGGAGTGACCACAGAATTAGCCGGGGGGTGGAGGAGTCCCGCTGTTATGGACATTTTTTTTTCGGGTTCTTTTTTGGATTATTTATTCGATATGAGACTATTCGAATTTATCCGTTTCTTCGGGAGATACCGTTGAAAAATCGTTACAATGTATATGCCGTTGATTTTTACGATTTTCGAATGAGTGAAGACAAAATAGCAACTTTGAAAATGTTTTATTATTTTTATTTATTCGATTGGATACAATTTTCTTTTTACACTTTCAAATGTATTATTCATGTGCAAAAAATATGTTTTTGAAACAAAAATGATTTTTTGGAATACTTGAAAGTTCAACAGATTATTTTATTCTTATATTTCAATTTCGAAAATAAAAACGATTTCAGAATAGATTAATATTTAAATCACAAGTAATTTGAGATGTACTCATATATTCCAGTAAATACAGTTAAGGAAATAACGATAGTATTGTTTATATTTAATGCTTTTCAATTACTTTATTGTCTTCTTAATAGTTATTCAAAAACATTAAATATTTTTGTGATCCACAAATAAAATTTAGAACGAACTATTTTCGATTCGCAACTAAATTTTGTACTGTTTCGACAATCTTCCATAAATTTGTTTACACGAAGGTGGTCCAAAAAGTATTTGTTTTTGACGAAAGAGGGCATTACTACGGCAAGTTTCTGTTACTGTTGTGCACTGCCATCTGTTACGCGGTGTTAAAACAAATGTGACACTGATTCAAGGGTTAATTTTGATTTCGGAGCCATTTGTTGCTATATCAAAATCGATTTGTAGCCGCGTTGAAATATCACCGTCCATAAGAACTGGATTCTTCATTTACACTGGAAAGAAAACAACCATCAAAACATTGATTTGCAACTGGTCAATCTACTCCAAAGAAGAGCGAAGACTGTCTCATTGGCTGGAAGTTACAGCAGTAAATTTTTAGGATGCGAAAGACATTTTAGAAAAAGAGAAAACGGTTACTGACTAATACTACAGCTAATAATTCCATTTCCCATTTGTTATATATATATACCCATTTATCATTCATAACTCTGGTACTTTTTGAACCATCCTTGTAGTACGGATAACATTTTTCCAATGAATTGAATCTAACAATAATAATGGGATTCTTTAAGAAAAATACTTCAATGAACACTTATTCAAAAAACATGTTATAAGAACGTGTTTATTACGTTTAAAAAAAAATGTAAAGAAGCAATTTAATGAACAACTAATCATTTCCCGTTAAAATACTAATTCGCATTAAATTTGAGGTCTAGGTCAGGGAATGTAACAACTCTTCTTATTAATAAGACCATGCTTTTGCCCGACCTGCGTATATTCTTGGAATAATGAGTAAATTGTTTATTAATTATTTTAAATGAATGATTAGCTGACTAATTTGTATTTTCTTTGAATTATTTTGCGTAAAATGAATGGATCGCATTCCATTCATAATTTCTCCCCCCCCCCTCCCAACTATAGCTATAAACAACTTTGATGTCGCGTGACATTCGGGCTAATACGACATTTCAAAATCAATAGACCAAAGTGAAATGAATTTGGCTACAAATAGATCTGTAACACCGAATTTGATAAAGGATTATGCCAACAGCCTCAACGATGTTATTCTGTACTAATTTGACAAGATGCAAGGACGAGAAACAAATTCAAATGAAACTGCAGGAGGAGTCCATTGTATTTGGAGGAATCGGCATACCGTTTTAGATCGTTACTCTCTGTTAAGTCATTATTTCCATAAATTTGTATTTACACCCAATAGTTTAAAAACTATATTGGGAGATAATAATCAAAAACATAACAATTTAAACGAATGACATACAAACTATTAGAAATGTAACTCATAGATCGATAGATACGTTTTTCAAAAACTCGCGCAAAAGAAGTACGATCGGTGTAAGAAAGAGGACGAGTTCCATGTTATAACTAAATATCGCGTAACATGAAACGAAATACGGTAAAAACTCGTTAAGTTGAACCCATTTCAAACAAATCCTCGGAAAATTCGGATCGGTCTCCACAAGGATTATTTTTTTAAAACCAAATTCGAGAAGGCAAATTTCATAACAGCATTCAATAGTAACATCCGCGTAAAATGATATATATTTATACATGCAATGATTTTTACAATTAAATTAAATTTACTTTTCTAACTTCTATTTTAACTATCATTGTAATGTACTCACATCATTATTTCCTGATACAACCCCTCTTAAGCTTTTAATTTATTCAATCACGCGATTTCTAAATCTGCTAAATTCGGCTTATTTCCACACTCCAAATAGGAATATTCCCTACTAGGTTCTTTGTATCCATATAAAATACCTAAAGATCCCTACACTTATTACAATGTCATATGAATAATCTTTACTTCTTAAAAAGGGACAAGTTTATGCTACTTCGTTCTGAATTGCTTGTATTGATGGACGGGCGTCCAACGCTATCCCGAAGTAACTGCCTCTCCTCTTGTGTTTAATGGGAAATATATGAAAATTTAACAACCAAATGAAGCTTCCTTTGTGTGTACCATAAATGCAACAACTTAGACCACGACTTAAGCAGAAGTGCGTTTCAGTTTCAAAGCAACAGTGAGAAAGAATTTGTAATAATAGTTATTGTTTAAAATTCATTCGTTACACACACAAGCATGTATGTGTGCATATATATATCAAAGAAAGTATCGGTGGGGATGGAACTTTATAAATATTCTACACAAAATCCCAACAAAACCTTAATTGCTGTCGGTGCGATGACCTCTCGCTGTCATTCTGTACCTGAGCTTGTATTTGTCTCTTACAATCCATACCACACCACTGGGGGAATCATCAAGACTGGTTGGCTCGTCCAACAAAGACCGAGCCCAACCAATAAGTGTTTGATGCTACCAAGCCAGTCTCCTAGGAGAGAATCACTATTTCTGAATTTACTTAAAGAAATTTTCACAATTATGTTTTACAGAAGAATCTAAAGATTCAACAACCAGAATGTTCGAAGAAAATAAACCAAAGATAGTATTATCAAATCAAGTACACGAGAGCAACCCTTTATCAGACACACCAGAATTTCAATAAAAAATTCAAAAAAAAAAAAGTTTAATAAACAAATTAATCATTTTAAATTGTAATTGACCATTTGTTTGAATGACTCGTCCAAAGGAGACCGAGCAATGGTTTGTAGCTAATGTCCTGGGATGGGAAGACCACAGTTTCAAATTTCATTCAAAATCAGAAACGAAATATATAGAAATAAGTTTAATGTACAGCAGCTCTCATCAATCTACACGGCGAGAGTTTTGTGCTATCAGAACTCAAAATTATAATTCGACTCTTACATCGCCGCCCACGAGGCTCGCGACTTCAATCACTTGATTACCACGATCTCGAAATACTTACTTGAATGGTCTTATCCATAAAATTAATATTAATTTTTAAATCATGTTAAAGTTCTTTTATAATTAGTTTAGATATAATGCTAAAAGGCAAGAAAAATAAAAGTGTAGCATTTTCTCACGCGCATTTTCCCTTTGGGGGGGCTAATGTGCTACTTTATTGAGAACGTAACCTTGTGAAAGAATCGTGACTTGCGTAAATGAGCATTTCTTTGTAAAAAGTGTGGTGAATGAGATAAAGAAATGTGCAGGTATTAAAGAAGGTATTTCTTTTATGTCGCACCAATAAGCAACACGAGGGGCTAACACGAAAGCATTGCAACTGCTTTGATTGGCACAAATGTTTTTTTCTTTAAAAGTTCATAACATTCATTGAATTTATTCCATATATTATTCATGTTCATTTAGACCTTAATCTAAAAATAAATAAAGCAATTAAACTCAGGAATCAAATTCAAATTGAAAACTAAAAACTTCAATACGATAAAGACCTCTGTCCTGTACTTGGACAAAATAAAAAAAAAAAAAAATAGAAGTGAGACAACAAAATAAATACTTTTAGGTTTGGTTTGAATTTACTGTTGAGGTGTGTTATTTTTTTCTGTGAGGGGAATTAGAAAGAGGAGGGGGCACGTTTCCGCCTCCTGGATCTGCCACTGTTTGTATATATATATACAAACAATGGCGGATATATATATATATATATGCATGGACAGTGGCAGTATATATATATATATATTATATTCTCCAATTGTATCCTACAAGCAAATTTTCAAGAGCTTATTAATTGCAACTGTTATTCTCGCTCTAAAATCTTCATTTTGCAAAATCGCACGATAATACTAATTTTCCCGAGCCCTTATTAATTACAAATCAAGCAGAATTCTAATAAGCTTTTGGGGTATAAAAGCTGACGCTAGCTCGTTGGCCGCTCTCGTTTTAGCTTTGCCCCAAGTTATACAATAAACAGCACTTTGCACTCCTTTTTTGCTGTCACTTCCAAATTAATTATTAAGAAGCCCTTATAATATGAAATAAAAGAATCCATTATTGGCAACTGATCTGAATATATCTGATTATTCTTACATGTCCTATGGTTAACCTGTCTCACATACAAACACACACAAAAGCTCATTGTTAAAGGGTTTAAAAAATTTCTTGAACTGGTCACTTATTTGCGTAACTACGTCTCTCAATATTGACTTCGCAATGTACGCTTTTCAAGATTCATCTGCCTGAGAGGCAACTCTTTCTCGTATTCGTAATTAACGAAACCATTCGTTACAATCTGTACAGACTTATAAACTGTTAAGGGGCAAATCGTACCAATGAAATTCTTAAGCGCAAAAGACATACATCTGATTAAAAAATATTCGAGATTTTAATTCGTTTCTTTCCTTACAAGAAAAAAAGAAAGAAAGAAACGAAAAGTGGAAAGTGAGATATGCCGGGGAAAAAGTGCTTCTTTCTAAAAAGGGACAGTAAAGAGGCATTTACATCTGGGCCTACCGCAAAGAAACTGTGACTAGGAAGCAGATATTCTGCCAAGTTCTTTCTAGACAACCATCTTTTTTTTTTCCAGCCTGGTAGTAATTTATTGCCTTTCACGGACACATAAACCACAAGTTTCGGCTATCCCTCAACCTGTCGCGAATGTATTACTTATATAATACCAAACGGGCTCCTACAAGAATCATTGCGCACAAAATAACATAGTGGGGAAGGAAGCTAAGGCATGCAATGACTTGCAGTCTTTTTCAAGTACAACATTTAATGAGAAAATAAAAAGGTAATTACACATCGTGTACGATAAAGTAAAGTTAGCAATATGCGCACTCAATACTCAATATCGTACGAAGTATGCAATAATGCCATTCACAGAGAGTAATCAGTTTAGTACAAAAACTAAAACATGGCATAATGCAATCACTGTTTTCTATAGCAAATGGATGCGCGACTTGCTGCATGTTGACAATCCTGATGGCATAAATTTTTTCTTCCCTTCAGAACCTATCAGCCTCCTACCGATCGCTTATGGATGAGGAAGTGTAAGGAGCACCGTCAGATTTTCGTTTTTGATAACAAAAAAAGAAAATTTAACAACGCTGCTGCAATACGTTTTTTTTTTTGTTGTTGTTGTTGTTGTTCAGCTTGGCGATTCCCAAGCGTGAAAAAAAAGACTTTGAATGAAACGGAAATGGACTAGATTTCAGTCTAGAGAAAGCGTGACGGACCGGCGGAGCGTCATATCGAAAGAAGCGTTTCTGTATTGTTTCCGACAGACGCACATTCATTAGGAAAACTGGCAGCCTGAGGAGAACACTTTGAAGGATATCAGTGCATTCTTTTTAAAACGCGGAGTAAAAGGGCAATGAGATACAAACTGTTTTATTATTTACATACAATACTGTTTTGAAATAAATAAAAAGGGAGACAATTAGTGATTACTTTGGATTAACAATATAGAAATGAGTTCTAACTGGTTAACAGCAGTGTGCTTTAATATTTAGAGATTTGTATGTTACTTTTTAATTTTGTTTCAGCTACTTGATATACTTTTTTTTTTTATTTTGGAAACTCGGGATTTAAATTAATTACATGAAGATGCAATCTCTTAGTGAATCAGATAACTTCCGCAGAAAAAGGAATAGATGATTAATAAACATCTATGTAGTATAATTTTATGTGCAAGCAAATTAATACTGAAATGATTCATCTCCGTTTTACATAGAAAAACAAACTAGTAAAGAATTTTTTTAAAAAAAAAAATGGAAATACAAAATTTGCTGTACCTTTCGGTTATAATATGTAAATAGCACTGTAATACAATATTTTTCTTAAAAAAAAAAAAACCTCACAAATGATTGTTTCTTTTTGTTTTTCGAATTAAAGTAAAAGATTAAAATATAGAATTGTTATTTCTCAGAAACAATAATCGATTTAAGAAGAATAAATCTCTCAGTCATTGATAATTAACAGGAATTATCAATTTTAAATATAAAGTACTATTTTGACTTTTGCTTTTGTTTTATTCTCCTATTACTATTATTAATACTTCACAGCAATAAGGTTTCTTTTCTTTAGCCATTTCCGTTTGCGTGAATTATCACTGTTTTGAACCAAGTAACATACCTATTAATCATCCTTAACATTGTATTCTATAAGATAAGCTTCATTATGTCATTTATCCTATCTGTAAAACCATTCGTCAAATTAATCTCACAACGTAATTAATTTCATTTTTTATCTGCCTATGATTTAGCGTTGCGTTGTGTCTTCCCCCCTTCTTTACGATAGTTATATACACACACTGAAAATCATCCATAAAAACACTTCTCATCTAAATCATCTTTCTTTAAATTAAACCAGTTTTAAATTCGTAGTAAAATTCTGGAGTTCTTGCTATAAAAGATAAGATCTTTTTTCCACATCCATTTTCGAAATCGGTAACGTTAATTAATCCGATTAAAAAAAACTTGATTTTAAATTTCAAAGGAAAACGAGGAGAAACATTAATCTTTCTTGAAACACGCTAGATAGCAATTTAAAAAAAAAGCGCTCCAGGCTCCTTTTAAATAAATTGCTCGTGTTGAGGAGTAATGGATTACTCCTTATTTAAAAGAAGGAAGACATTAGTTAAAGAAATACTTGTGTAGCAATTTCATTGCCGCAAATAATTTTAAAAAGATTATCTCAAATTAATTTTGGAGTAATGTCAATTTTCATTGATCAACAACTAGATGATTATAAAAATGGCAGATAGAATGATTATTTCTTCCTGGTAATTCATAAAACGATAACAAATGCGTTTTACTGTTCTACCTTTAATTTATAATTCGTTTCGGCGGTAGCCTTGTAGTCCGATAGCGAACTCGCGGCTGCTTTCGGTGGTAGCGGTGGGTTCGAGCTCTCATGCCACTAAAGATCTGACACGTAGCGGGGCTGATGCATTTTTTTTTATCTGTCGAGGTCCCAAGTCCTACCATTGGCGTGGTGTAGAAGTTTGGAGAGGAAAATGCCAACCCAGGTGTCATCTTCATCATCTAAGCGAGGTTCAAAATTTCAGGTCCGTGGCTTCCAAATGCGATGTTAAATAGTAATCAATCAATCAGCTGCATAATTCGATATATCGTCTTTCGAGTCCTACCCGTTATCAAGCGTTTTTTCACTGGCAGACAGTCAGTGACATGATTACATGCATTATTTGACTAGCAGACATAAATTACAAGCGTTAGTTTAGGCCTCCTACTTATTGGATTTCGACTGATTGTTTATTAATTCGAACTCAGAAGCAACACGAGGGGTAATAGCGATGGATCACGTAATTTTGAACCTCGATAAAGTGACGACGACGATACCGGAGTTGGCACCGTCCTCTCCAAATATCCAAACCATATCAAAGGTAGAACTTGAAGCCTCGACAGATTTAACGTGCTTCAGCCCCGTTATACAGCAAGTCTTTTGTGACCTAAGGATTTCAAATCACGAATGATGCAAAGAAAGCCAGCCCTGAATTGGTGTCTATAATCACTAGGCTACCGTGGCCACTACTAGGACTCTACCGCGCAGAATAATGCAGATTATCAATACAAAATAACACATTTTTTCTAATTCATGTGTTTGACACTTCATTTTCGCGTGCTATAATATATACCTTTTGCGGTTTAAATTCGATATTATTAGTAATTCGGGGGTAATCCAGGTTTTTCGGATAATCCGACGGTGCTCTTGCTCGACACTACCTGCTGGATTACCGAAAGAGTATAAAATTTAAGTATGGTACATCTATATTTATGAGAGATTAAATCATACTTATCAGAGTGAAATATTATAAAATATAATACCTCACAAATGAACATGCTAATTCTTTCTCACTGAAAAAAAGGTAGTATATTCTAATTCAAATCTCTCATCTCTCTCTTTTTAAACAATTCATTATTTATTGTTATTGCTCAGAATTTTTTCTTTTAAGAAATTTCAAGTATTTTTTTTTTTTAATATTATGAGTGAAATGAGATAATAAAAAAATGAAGAATTCATCTGTTTTATATAAATATTCAGTATCCGTAAATAAAAAATACTTATAAATGAAAAAATATTATTTTTTAAAAGAGAGAGAGAATAAATTATGCAATGATGACAATTAATTGTATGGCAGAACTCGTAAACCATAATATTGCCATTTATTCAATCGTTATTATTAAGTCAGGCCATCAACAATAACTTTAAAATAAATTAATTTGCAAATAAGTTTTCCTCCGTGACAAGCTGTGGTCGAAGAATTTTTTAAATATATTTTTATCTCTCTTTAACTCTTAAAGTTATTTTAAAAATTCATTTATTTATATTACTGAAATTCTATTACTTAAAGCACATAAAATATATAACCTAAAATATTTGTGGAGAACAGGAGAAGCCCAAGGAGTACATGAGAAGCCGTTGGAAAAAAGCGAAAAGAAAACGATAATAGTGGCCAGCCAGCAGGGGAGAAAATATTAAAAATAATTTGCAAAATTAAGTAGAAGTTTTTAATACTGTTGACAGTTGTAATATTGATTTCTTTGTATCAATAAAATCTTCGATGAAAGAGGGGTTACCTCCGCTGGAAGGATCGTCTCTTCCTTCTCTCGTCCCTCACATACTTTGATAAAAATAAATATAGAATCAAATTTCTCCAACTCCAGGTTTGAAATTATAATTATCCTCTATATTAAAGTCCCAATTCCTCATTAATTTTTCGTTTCTTTCCAACCAACATTTGTGTAACTTCATTAACTATTCTCAATAAGAATAAAAAATATCTTTTTTAAAAAAAAACAGATCATTTAAAATTCTTTAATATACACCTTTTTTGGAGAAGTTTTCGGAATCAGAAATGGGTGAAGCAAATTGGAAAGGAGTGGGGGAGGGAATGGATGATTAGAGGATTCGGTGTCGGGGATACGCAAAAAGCAGAACCAGCAGAGGGTATGAGGACTGAAAAACGCTAAGCGATGCTATTATAATTCATCAATTACTAGGCACCTTCTTTTCAGACATATCATCATCGATGTACAAGAAACCGATCACATCTCCCTCTCCTCGTATACGTCGCCGAAGACGGAAAGATGACATCACTAAAACTATGGAGCATTCCGAAAACTTCCTTAGCAAGAGGATAGCAAATTAATTTCATCAAGCATCTTCTTCCATCGATCTCTCTCTCACCTAAAACCGGATTCTATCCGGATGTCGGATTGGTCACAACTCAACTCCATCGAATAATGAGTTCTGGGAAACCTCTCGGGGAGGGAGAAGAAGAAGAAAAACATGTTAACGGGATTAAAAGAACGTCTGAGCAGTGGAAAAAGCTACACCACATAAATCTTAGGGTCGGACGAGGAATAAGTTACGAGAAGGAACCCCTTTTTTTTCGGTCAGCGGCTTCCACAAAAGAGAGGGGTGGTCCTACCTCTACCCCTCTTTTTTTCCCCTACCACCAAACGGGTGTTTTTCGTCCAATTTATGTAGTTTGAAATGATAGGAGCAATGCTTTTTCTGCACTGAAAAGAGGGTATGTGCTATAATTAATTTTGGGCGATTTTTAGATACACTAAGAATTTTTGGACCTTTGAAAATCTCTTATTTAAAAAGGTATTTTATATGTAATTACCAACGTTAATCAGACATAATTTTAAATTATACAAAATCAAATAAAAATTGCAAATTATAATTACTAAAACCAATTTATAAAAAAAAACTACAGAGTGTTTCAAAACTCTTTGGCAAAAATTTAAAGAGAGACAGGTTTTTTTGCTGTTCATAAACCTCTAAAAATTAATAAATCTAAGATTATTGAAGTTCATACAAAAAAACTATTCCAAAATGTGTCTCCATCTGGTTGCTAAGTTTAAAATTAATACATTTTTAACAAACCAAAAATTAATATTTAAAATGTTGACAGATGAATGCTATCCCATACATAAATAATCAAACATTTATAAAATGAGCAAAATTATATAAATACACACACACACACACACACACACATATATATGCTTTAATCATTTTTAAATGTTTATTAATAAAAATTAATGGGGTAA
Organism: Nephila pilipes; assembly: GCA_019974015.1. Taxonomy (NCBI): domain Eukaryota; kingdom Metazoa; phylum Arthropoda; class Arachnida; order Araneae; family Nephilidae; genus Nephila; species Nephila pilipes. The sequence goes on along the minus strand of BMAW01058244.1, from coordinate 1,345,739 downwards.
TTTGCATAAATAAGCCATTTATAATTAATATTTTTAGTTCATTACAACTTACTAAATTATTAATTCTAATAATCCAACTAAAAATAATATTTCTAAAATTAGAAAAATGTAAACAATTACTCTAGAAAGGTTCCTCATTAATATGAAATTTTAAATTGTATCCCTTGTCATAAATACAGCTAATAATTCTATTATCTATAATAAATCTATTCCGTTTCCTATTTACAATAAATAGTTTGGATTTTAAATATATATATATATATATATATAAATTATTGAAATAAAACAGTATTTTTTGATAATAATTAGATTATATAAGAAAAATTATACAAAATTGGCGATAAATAAAGAAAAATCATTTTCAAAAGCACCCAATTTTTTTTTTTTTAATAATAATTAGTAATAAACTTCAAGATGAAGACACAAAACAAGGTTATAAAGTAAAAAAAAAAAATAGGTGTCACAGGCTTGGAACTGTGATGTGGATTAAACGTAGTTTTATAGAATCCTAACTATCTCAAAGCAATAACTTTATTAAAAAACTAGTAAATTCCAAAACCCGAAGAATCGAAAAAGAGTAAATTAAGAAAGAAAGTAATTTTTCCAAAAATTACCTTACAAAAAGCGATCATGCTCCCGATATGGTAACCTTATGTCGGAAACATAATTGTAATTGGTTACTGTACATAATCGAATCAAGTTGAAATGAATTTGGTCCTTGAGCATATCTTTGACCCGTCTCTCCTCGAAACATTACCCATAATCTTTAAAGGTAAAAAAAAAAAAAAAACACCCAGAAAATGCACCTTTATTTTCAACGAAAACAAACACTGGAACAGTGGTGCATCAAACTGAAACGACCAGGATTTTTTTAATATATATAAGATTCTGTCAAGTTATTGAAAATTATGGAGCCCATTCGAAAGGGCTCGTGGTAGAGTGATGCCCAAACACGCGTAAAGTTTGAAAAATATTTTTCAGTCGAGGGATATAAATATAAAAACATGTGACGTCAAAGACATCTGGCATTATGTCAATTCCTGCAAATGCTGGCACGGACTCTGACTGAATTATGGTCCTTCTCCGGAATCCACTTGACGCTGGAGGTTGTCATCGTAGCCACCGCAGATAAACATCGAAACAAAGGACAGGCTGAAGAGACGCGAATCGAGTTAAAAGAAGAAGAAAAAAAAAGGGGGGGGGGGAGTGAAGCATTGCGTTATCAAGATCAGGACTGTACCAAACTCTGGTCTAGTTCTAACCGTGCTCATATTTCCCCCAAAACCATCCATTGGTCTTATAGGGAAAGTTGCATGGATACTTTCAAGAAAGTTAAGGAATCGGTGTGGCATGGAAATTAAGATCACATTAAGAGCCATTTTCGATATTTGACAGTGGCTCAGACTCACAAAAGGGGCCGCTAATAATCCTAGAGTATTTGTCCAAAGACAATAAGATTGACTTCCCGAATTTTTACAGAATAGGACCTAGAATTGGATAATTTTTTATGACTCAAAAACACACTCTAAAATTAGTATCATATTCTTATTTCACTAATCCGATAGAGAGCAGGTTATTAAATGAGTTTTTCACTTAACAAGGACAGAATTGCTCATTTGTGGAATTGTTTTCACATTTTAAAAAGGGGTATTATTAAGGATTTTTAAGTTAACGCGATATGACTTTGCATGAAAATTGAAACATTTTTCTGTCTACATAATGCAATCGTCCAATAAAGTAACCTCAAATTATCTGGTTCACAAAGAAACGGGCCTAGAATTGAGTGATTGTTTATTAACATCGCATTTAGGAACAACACGAGGACTACTGTCGACGGATCTCGTAATTTTGAGCCACAGTCAAGTGGTGAGGACAACTGAGCTGGCACCTCTCTCTCCAAACTTCCATACTACGTCATCATAAGGACTTTGGACCCCGACCTGATTTAACAAACATCAGCCTCGATACACGGCGGGTATTTAGTGGCATCAGGATTCGAGTCCATGTTTAGACAAAAAAAAAAAAACCGCCGGCCATCCAGTTCGCAACCAAGATTATTAGGCTACTGCGACCTTAGAACAGATCTCTAAATCCTCACGTGCGAGGTACAAGTTTAGGTTTCATGCTTTTTATTTCTAGGCCATTTTTTAAAATGACAAAATCTATCGTCAATTTCCTTACCATATACAACAACAGCAGTACTATTCCACACCTACCAAAGAATGATTATAGAAAACACAAGATGCCTTCAAATATTGATAGTCAAGAAATACGAAAGAATATTCAAGTAAAAAAATGATAAACGAGTTCCTTTCATAGAATTCTTCAATGACCTTGATTACGACTGTTAAAATTTTACTGCATGTACGCAAGATACAAAACTATATAAGTTAAAATCGAAGTTTTTACACCATGATATGCATTGCCTAAAATGTGTATGGATAATTTAGTAGTTATTCAGAAAGAAATATTAAGCTTTGGAGATCCCTCCCGTACAAATTCTAAGCTTTAAGAACATCCTTTCCATTGATAAAAATGGGGAGAAAGATATGTTATAAGTACAATCAAAACTCATTAAATCGACCCTAAGGGATCATCGAAAAGACCGATTATAGTTTGAAAGCAGATTTGTTCTCTTGTCTTTTAAATTTGAGAAGTGATTTGCAACCAATGACATTTATTTGTTTCATCCACGTGTTTTGAAAAATAACATTCTTTAATGAAATCTTCTAATAACTATGGTAGGCAGTGGGACTAAGTAAATATTCAACGCAAAGTCAACAAAAAGCCTTAGTTGAAACTCTATTCACATATGATGAAAGAACTTACGGTGCTACACTGCATTGAAACGACATTAAGTGCACATCTATTGTTCACAAAGTAGTCGTCTTATCTTCTGTAAACATGATTTGTTTCATTTTATTTCGTTTTTTTCCACTCGCCGTTTAACCCGTATTTTCGATATCCCACGTCGGCTCTGATCTCCTTTAATCCGACTTAACGAGTTTTATTGCACCTAAAATATTTTTCAGTAATCTTTTGGGATCAGTCTTGCTTCAACAGATTTTTTTTTTTTTTTTGAGAAGTGAATTACATTATGGCATAAAGATTATTAATTAACGTCAAACTTAGAAACACGAAGGCTATTGGCGATGGACCTAGTCACGCTCAAGAGACGAGGATGGACAATACGCTCAAGAGACGAGGATGACATCTGAGCTTGCATTCCGTTTTCCATACACATCCTACCTCATGAACTTGAAGCAACGACAGATTACATGTACATCAACTCCTGTACACGACTGATTTTGAGTAGCGTTAGGAACTCGATCTCACTACTCGTTCACTCTCGACCCGGATCTCTCGGTTGTCGCTGAAGGGAAAATACGAGGTGGTTCAAAAAGTACTTGTATTTGCAGACAGTTGGTATCATTAAGATAAATTGTTGTTACCATTACGTGCTACCATCTGTTAACCGGAGCCGAAACAAATGTGGCATTGATTCCCAAGTTAGTTTCGATTTGGTAATCATATGCTGCCAAATCAAAATTTATTGCTGCCACGTCGAGTTGTCAGCGTCGGTGAGACCTAGATTCATCAGTTATGTACCAGAAATCAAGCAAAAATCGAAACGTTGGGTAGCTTTCGGTGAATCTTTTCCAAAAAAAAAAAAAAAAAAAAAAAAAGGTGAAGATTGTTTTATCGACCGGAAAAGTTATAATAAATATATGAAGAATTTTTTAGGGTGCGAAAGGCGTCATGATAACGAATACGAGTAACTGAGACTTAGACAACTCTCTGGTGAGACATGATGCTTATTAAAAACAAATTAATTTCGATGATGGAATTTCTAAGGACTTATTGAACGATCTTCGTTAGTAAGTTAAACAATCTCGTGTTCTGAGTATTGATACATTATTAATGAAAATTTTATAAATTTTTTAAATAGATTCTAATAGTTTTATCGGAACGAAAACAATTTTTTAGACATTAAAAAAAGTGTTGTTGCTTGTGAAAGTTAAAATAAAAATAAAAATAATCACACTTGAAAGTCTTAAGACTAAACACTGATTATTAACATTAAGAAAAAATTAATACAGATGAGACAAATATCTGTTAAGATTGATTCTTGATTAAATTAGATTTTTCGATTCTCCTCTATAAATAAATACAATTGTAAATGTATGCAGAACCCAACAAGCTTTGTTGTTCTAGATATTTGTACATATTAGAGGAAAGGCATAAAAAGCTAAATATTAAAAGAGGAAAAAGTGATTTTTCTTATCAATCAAATAAAAAACGGTTTTTTTTTTTTTTTTTTTTTTTTTTGTAATTTTTGTCACACGAATGTCAAGATTTTTGTTCCAAAAATACAATTTCCATAAAGAAGAACGCTATACTTTCACATATAGTTTGAAACAAATATTCACACAAAACAATTGTTAAAATTTCTCCTGTTGCCAGGGGTAACGAAACCTTTTCAAGTGAACAATATTGTTCCATGAAATGCTCGTTTTTTTCATTTTGAAAATAAGTGGAATAGTCAAATAATTATTTTTTTTCCCACGGGAAACAAAAATTCGCTTTTAATCACACTATTAACATTTCGAATTAAGATATTTTGTAATAATTATCTGCCTTTCAAAACTCTAATCAAGTTGCTAATGTATGTGGAAGAAAAAAATATTGCCTGCATATCAAATAATTTAAATATAAACATTACTATTTGCTATTTTTATTAAAAAAAATTGTATCTGCCCCAATGAAGCAATTCTATTTAACACAGTTTTAAAATTAGTTTAAATTAGTTCGGTTGTAAGCTTAGAGAATGGAGGATTGAGATTCAGGTTACGTTTCGTCCGCATTTCATTACATATTAAAACCGATACGTAAGATGGATTATTGTAAGTATTTGCCACAGCTTTTGCATTGTTATTATAAGAAGTGTGTAGTGACTTGCAATAAGCGTCCGTATTTTTTTTTTTCTTCATAAATTTAGAATCACGATTCTGAATGCAGTGAGATTAAATTAATTTCTCTCTCCCTCTCTCATTTAAAGTTTTTAATCACTGATGCAATGAGAATAAATTGAAACAATACCCAATGATTTTCAAAGTATCTGGCCACCGATTATCACTGTTGTAATAGTTGAAAAAATATGCTACATCGCATTGTAATAAATGCTATTGAAATTTATGTAATATGGAAAGGATTACTTACAATGAAGAAATTATTACGAAGAAAAAATTATTTTTGATTAGCAGGTGAAATTTCATTCGTTCAAGTAAACTTTCTGAAGAATGCAGATCATAGAGTGGTGAGGAAAGAAAACTAATTCAAATCTTACAAGAATGACAAAATGCTTTTGACGTAAAATTTTTAAAAAATAATGTAAATAAAACCAATATAAGCAGTCTTACCGCATATTTAAATAAATTGACTATTACAATGACAACAAGGCAAAACAAAACACGAAGAAAATATCAAAAGAGGGAAAGAATCATAAATTTAAAACGCCTCTTGTGTTCAAGAGAAATAATACGCAGACATCTGAAAGAACTTGTTTTATTAACTCGTACTGAGCATGGAGGAAAAACTAGCTTCCCACACGATTTGTTTCTATAGCATCGACAGATTATCATTGATAAACGTGAGGTAAATTTCATAATAAATTTAAAATGTCATACTTCGGAAGGCCCTAAAATAACCCATTTATTGCTTGTAAATTTAAAAAGATTGTTTAATTCAGTCATTTAACTAAACGAGTGTCATAAAAAAGCCATAACCTCTTTGCAATATATTGTTTAACATTTACTTGTGCTGCCATCTATGAGAGAAATCGATAACAATATTTACGTACTATCATAACAAAATTTTCGCAAAGATATTTCTCTAAATATTAAGTCTATAATTTGTTAAATAAACACAGAAACGAAATAAAATAAGTTACATATGCGTAAAAAGAGTTATATTCTTATGTTATGCTGTCTGTAAAGTTTGGTATTTTTTTAAAATAATGGGCACAACGTATTAATTCATCGACCGGGTTATATTAGTATACATTTTCAAATCTCATATAATAAAATATATGATAGCGCAAAACATTCGGAAAAAATACTAATCTCTGTTAATAAATTATATTCCTCCTTTTAAAAAAATTAAATATGAACATGGAAATATGATTGATTATTTAATACGGCGAGTTTATATACTTATGTGAAATCATAATATAATCCTATATGTACTTTACTTCCAAAACATTTATTATGTAAGTCTTGATTGAGAAACAGGTTACGTAATTTTGTACTTATGGTATGTAATCATAAACTCACATTTAACATTAAATATTTATTACAAATATTTTCGTCAATTTGGATAATTCAAAAGGTTGTAAATTCTCACATAGAGCCAATAAATAAGTTCATTGAAGTAAGCTATGATGTTTGAGAAGAAAATAATACAAACATAGTTTTGAATGAGAGATGTAACTTTTATTATTTAATTAAGTTAACATAGTTAAAATAGCATAATAATTAATACCCCAAAGATGAGAAGATTAATATTTCTGGTAAGCATTTCAGAACCACAGCCTTTTAGTACGAAAATAATACAAAATAATTGCATTAAGTGCAAAGATACATTGGAGAGGATTTTGATGCAATTGGCTAAGATATAAGAACGAACATATTAAATTATAAACAAAACACAACTTTCTAAATAATTTCAATTGAAAAATTAATTTAAACGAAGCAACAAAAATACTAAATAGTTTAAACTTAATACATCACAAAAAATATCCACATAATTAAGTTGAAAAGATACCTAAGCTGTAAAATGTTAAGCATACAAAATTTTATTTAATCATATCTTAAATGAATTTTTGGAAAATTACTCAAAATTTAACTGTAATATAAAAACAGAAGCAACACATTTTCAAGAAAGATTCAATTTTTTAAAAACTTCATAAAATTCATTACAGTTTTATGACAAGTAAACAAATTTATATTTCATTAAAATAAATTTTATCCACAAATATTTTTCTAACAAATAATGTCGCACTTAAACATAGAATGGCAACACGAAAAATGAAAATCTCGGTGTAAATGAGGAAAAAAATATAAATATTGTATTTTTTGATATATTCAGAACAATTCATATTATATCAATATACTCACTGTTTAAAATACAAATAATATATGTCTATGTAGTATTCTTTTATTAGAAAATCATCCTGGCTTACAATAAGCAATTTCGTAAACGAATTACAAGTATAAAAGCTAATTTGGATATGAGAAAACCATATTTGAATTTATACTTCGTGGCGCCATCTATTTCATACACTCGAAAGTTCTTGAAGAAAATGGTTGTCACAACAATAAATAAATTTGTGAACTCGAAAATTTGCAATTACATTATTTCAAATAAAAAATAAAACTGCCTCTTTTTGCAACGTATTCCATTGTTTGTTGTCAAAACAGTAATTTTTATAGTTCTGCAAAAATAAAAATTATATAAAATTTTATTTAAATTTTTTTCATAGTAATTTTTGAAATAAATTTTATCCATCACACATTTTTATTCCTGAAGTAAAAAGCTTTCAAACATAAAATTTCCACTTTGGGAGTGCAAACGCAAACAATCTAATTATGCTTCCACGAAGAGGTGGGTAGGAAAGTAAGCGATTGAAGGACAAGAATGTGCTGCCATCTATCATTAAAAGTTTAAAAGTAATATATTTTAGGAATTTTTTTTTACAACAAACAATTTTTAAAATATATTAAATAAACAGTATCTTTGCAATGTTGTTCTTAGTTTGATACAGAATAACCATAAAATATTGATGTCCATTTTTAATTATTATTTAAGAAAGAAAGCTCAGCGGATAAAAAAATTTGTAATTTAAATTTTCGGAAAAATCTTTGACAACAATAATAAAAGCTTATTTAATTGTAATGGCGGATGTAAATATATTAAAATAGTATAAATTATTAATTTAATATAAGTTTATATTCAATTATTCAACAAAATTAAAATTTCGTTGCGGAATAGAACATTTCTATTTATATCCATATGACATGCTACTCGATTCCTGATTACGTAATGAATGTCGATGGCTTAAATGAGAATTGGAAGACTTTTTCGTAAGAGAGTAATTTTCATTGTGAAATTTTAACTGTATTTTATTTATTTAATATTTTTCTGTTATTTGATATATACATTGTTGGAATTATTTCTATTGCATGAATAAATTCAGCTTTTCATTCTATAACGACAAATTCTTATCACGAATGAAAATTTCCGATTAATATCTTGAATCGATTAATATCACAGTTACAAAGGATACGGCATTTTAAATAATTCAGATAAAGGAAATAATTTAACAACAAAAATATAAAAAATTTGAATGGCATTCCTTTAATTGACACTTACGGGTTCAATGAGAAACCGTAATACATCATTTTGAACAAATCAGTCTTTATTTAATATCATTTTGGGCTCATATGAATTAAATACCATCTTTATTAAATTTTATGAATCATTTCAATACTCAGATTTATATATATAAATACAAATTGCTTCAATTATGAAAGCTAAATTTAGATGAAATTTGACTTTAAAATATATTGATTTCCTTTTTTTCACCTTATTTTTTACAGAGAGGATAAAACAGAAAGGCAGATAACTGAGCAATACTTCCAGTTGTAAACGACAGATGGCGCCAAAAAGTTAGACATTTCACAATGCATTGATGAATTTATGGAAAATAATTATGACATGGAGGAGTATTTTATTTTCATGATAGTTCTTTCTGAATTAATTGGACACATTTAACATTCAGCATGATTTAGAACATAAATGTGAACATATGTATCAACGAAAATTTTTTAACTAACGTGAAACTAGAATTATTGAATTGAGTTGGGCGAAGTAACGTACTTGAAAACTTTTTTTCCAACTTTTAATAAGATAACAGATATTTTACGTTAATATTAGTAACTCTTACGGCTTTTTTTTTTTAAAAAAAAATCCTGCATTTAATTGGGGTACAAAAACAATCGAAATGAACTGTTGAAAGGGAATTCAAATTTGTTTCTGAAACCTGTACTTCTAAATCATCGTGCTAATTTTATTCATCACGCTCTAATTAAGCAAAGTAATCGGTTTTTTTTATATACGCAAATTAAAAAAATAAAAATACTTCAAATCAAGTCATAAAATTTATATAGTTTCTTTTCATTCGGAAAAAAAAGATTTTTGAAGATGAGATATAGTTAAATATAGACGTTAAAACGGTATCTCAACAAAGTAATTATATTTAATGAAATAACTAAAGTAATCTGAAAAATTAATTGATTAATCTGTGCTATTCCTTTCAAATCGATTGGAGAATATCATTCAACATTTCTACAAATATCCCTAAGATAAAAAGTTGCATTGCATTAATTGTATTAAATTTTTGAAATTTTTCAGCGCAACTATACAAAACTGAGCGAATAGATTAAGAAACGAAGAGAAGTTTGACTGAACATCATTTATAATGCATACTGCAAATCAGAAGTAAGTAAACACTCATTAGGATATATAAAATGAGCTTAATTCTTTCTCTCTAAAATTTGTTATTTTATAAAATTTTGTTGAGCGTATTATAATCATATTTATGATCAAAATGTCCAGATAGCATGCATTACGAGATCAAATGTCAGCCAGTTAGAATTTAAAAATAAAGTTAGAATATTATTTTAAAATGTTTCCGGAATGGAAGTAAATATTTTATAATTAGAATTCAAAATAAAAATTTAAGCATATCACAAATAGACGTTTTTAGCGCGCGCGCGCACACACACACACACAAACTTACTTTATGCCAAATTGAAATAAACCCTACATTTCAAAATTAAAAGCTATCAAAATCATATTTTATGATTGAGAAATCTGTACACTTATGTATCCCTTTATGCATACAAAATCACATTTATAGAGATAAATAATTAAGTATGAACAATTAAAATAGCTGTACTTACACTTGTAAGTCGCGTACACCAAGTATTTTATGACATGGCTAGTTCTAAACAAGCCAAATGCGAACTCTATAGAAGTCTGAATAATATAAAGAACTTACTACTGATGAACTTTACGAATAAAGAACATATCAACTGATATGTGATTATAGAAATCTATTATTAATGGCAAAAAGAGTAAAAAATAAATAAAATAACAACAAAACGTTGAAAAAGAGATTAACTTATTGGTTAGTCAACACAAACACATGACATAACAAGTCCCTTCCCCCCACCAATTAATGCATGCAACTTAAAATTAATTATATACATTTCCATTAGTTTATTTTAAGTTCTTGAAATTTTTAACAGATTTTTAATCGTAAACGATTGATTATTACGACTTTTCATAAACAAATATAACTAACAAAAAAAATTTGTGTGTGTGTGTCTTACACATGAAAAAAATTATAAGTGCGTCGTCTTACAAATCAGCATTATAATTTACAAGTGCCATCTATCGCAATGTATTGGAAACTTACTATCCTCTTCAATAAAAGTTTTCAAAATCATTCCCTAGATGGCGCTGTGTTTTAAGAGCGCTTACAGTAGACGCACCCCCCTTCATAAAAACAGCAAATAAAGCAAATAAACGTTCACTTATTTAAATACCTAGAAGTCTCTAAAAGAATAACCATTCATAATTTTTTGTCATTCAGTTTTTAAGCAAATGCTTACTTTAGGAATAGCAATTTAATCATTGCAATGATTCTTGCCTTTCGTTACATTTTTAAATAAAAAAAAATGTTATTTTAAGGAAATATTGACGCAATGTTGCACATTTCGATATATTCACTCATGATCATTATCTCAATCGAAAAATTATAAATAACATTGATATATATGTAAACATGCATACACACACGCACGTACACAATTATTTGATTCATTGTGCTTACTACTGAAAATAAGATGCTAAAAAATTTAGTAAGAAAAACAATTTTATTCAAAGAGTAATATTTTTATTTTACTTTTTGCCCTTGTACGTTATAAATAAATATATATATATATAAAAGATTAAATAAAAATCTAAAACAAAACCGTCCATCTAATATTTGAATAAAATATTATGCTTTAAATTAGAAACACTCTAAGAAATTTCAATGGGTAAATAATAATTCTTGAAATTTCTTTTCGTTCATAAACAGGTTATAAGGTACAAAAAAATACGCATATTTTATAAAATAATCTAAAAAAAAAAATTAGAAAAATAAGTAAGATTATTCAGAATTTTTCACGTTAAAATTGAAGAGGAAAAAAATAAATTAATAAAAAAGAAATAACACATGATTTATTTAAATGCCACATTTATATATATATATATATTACTTTCGCATGCATCACTTCAAATGTTTCTTTTTAAATAAATATCATTAGAAATATTTGTACAATTTTTTTTATATATATTTCCCCAAATATTAAATACCCTTTCAAGCAACCAAAATCATAACATATAATTATACCATTCTGCCTCTACATACACACACATTCTTAATAAAACCCAGCTACATAATAACTTATTTCCAAAAAACATAACAAAAATGACTTCATAATAAAAATTTATCAGCTATCTAACAAATAATTAATATTGGATCAAATTATAGTAGACCAAATATTGGAAACAGAGCAATAAAGGCTATTATCCCTCAAGCAAACTTTCATGTTTGTTTACATTTATTCAAATACTTAAAACTGTTGCCATTCAAGAAAATGCAATAAGTAATTATTTTATAAACACTACATGAAAGACCCCAAATGAAATATGAGAAAACCATCAAACAATTTAAATTATCACACTCTTAATTATATTTTCTAATAAATATTTTTTATTTTGAACACATTTTAAATATTTTCACATTGTAATCCATAACCAGAATATATAAAATTGATGCATTTCTTACGTCGTCATGGCTCGTTTTCACCGATCAGCAGTACCATTGTTACAAGGTACAGCCCCTGGTGGGAGTTCCCTGGGGGCGGACCCTCTAACACCGCCCACGCCCTCGCGGCCATTTGCTGCAGTATGGATACTGTTGGCTTTCGATTTTGCTTCGAACTGTTTCTTATACTGATACGAATTCTTTTTAAATTTATGTTTTAAATTAATGCACAGTATATTTACATTAAAATAAAATCAACTTGTCACACCTTTTGCGGTTATATAAATTATTAGGAAACTTTTTATAAACTTTTATGTATATTAAATGTCTTCTGTATGTAATATACATAAAATAGGTTGTATAAACTTATTCTCATAAATTTTACAGAAGAATAATAATTTTCTATCCTTAAATTCTTATTTTATAATGTATATTCTCTCAGAAATTTATTTGTTTTCCCAATTATAGAATACAGGAGATCCTGATACGTTATTTTTACTTTTTAGAAGATTCGTTGATAAATTGCACTTATTAGTCCATGAATAAAAACAGATTTTCGAAGATTAATTATAACAAGAGAATAATGGTTTTTTTTAACCTCGAGTACTTAATTTTAAAAAAATACTGATTTAAAAATACATAATTATGATTGATGAAATGTCATCTACAAATTGGTTTCTTAAAGCATCTCACAGTTATCTTACGAATAAAAGTTTTTGGATTGGATGCATTCGGAAGCTAAGTATTTCTTTTTTAAAAAGGGAAAATATCTCCTACCCCCCCTTTTTTTATAAAAGAATTAATAGATTGCCAGTTAAAATCAACTTAACGCTAAAGAATTCATTAGAAAAATTATTGGTACATCTCTACCGTAATATAATACATAATTTGTATCAATAATGTTATGTTCTGTTTCAGCATGCAAAAGATATCAATATTCTGATAAAAATCGAACATAATCAAAAGAATAAAAAATTTCACACAATGCTGAAGTGATTTGTGTACCAAGCTGATCTTAGCTTCTTTAAATGGCGTCAGTAATTATTTCAACCAAAACTATAAAGCTATTTCAATTATCTCAAGGTCATTGAAAAATTTCTAAATTTAGATTGACAGATTAAACACAGAATACTTTCTGTATTTCCGCCAGTTTAAAGGTATGCAAAGGGATTGCAATAGAATACAAATAATAATTAAAAGAAATGCAAAACAATGAAAACGCAGAACGGTATCAATATATCTAAGCGTGATTTCTCTACTTACTTGCCCAGATGGCTGACAAATTGAGAAGAAATTATTTGAGAAGAAATATTTGAAAATAATAGCAACCTCGGAATTGTTTTCAAGATTTTTTTCGGAACAATGTAAATGTATTAATAAAAATAATTTACCAATCGTCAAATGGAAAATTCTTTAATCCTCTTAAATATTGTGTTTTAACGCTTACAAAATGTTCGAAAACGTCAAGTCCGACATTATGTTCAAAAGCGAAAAGTTCCATCAAATAATCAAAAACTCGTCGTAGCCATTTTAATCGGCTCAGCGCGAGAACATGTTTTAGATAAAATGTTTTGCAAAATTAATGCCATTTAAAAACTCAATATTATGTAAATCAACAGAGAATAATCGAATGAATGTAATTCCACTTTTCCAGATTTTGAAACATTTAATTTCAAAACTGCTGCATTTGGCAAATTGAAAAAGACATAATTCATTTAAGAATAAAGAAAATATATTTGAAAAACCCAGGGACATTATTTTTTTTCAAATGTCGATGGTAAATAAATAAATCAAAAAAAAAAAAAAAAAAAAAAAAAAAAAAAAAGCGAATAAACAACTAAAGAGCCATTGGGTTATTATAAACTTGTTTTAGAAAAAAAGTGTTCTTTCTGATTTATATTTTCTTACTTACAATAACTTAAATTTACTCATAATTTCTCACTTACATTTGAAAATATTTCAAACAATGGTCATTTCAAAGATTTTAAAACTCAACTGTTCAGACTAGGGTTCTGTTTTTCCTCTCTTTTTTCCTCCCCGAGAATTTCCGGGAAATCATGGGAATATATTTGCTATTATTAGTGAATCAAAATTAGAAAAATATTTAAAAATTTCTAGTAATGGTATATCAACAATAATAAAAAATAAGGATATTCACAAAATCCAAAAATTTATACTCCATTATATATATTGAGCTGCAAAACAAATTAAATACATTAATTATTCATTTTCAAGTATGTTTTGAGAAACTAAAAGCAATCTTTGCTTTTATCACACAACCCAGTACTTCGTTTTGTTATGAACAACTCGACAACAGAACACAAGTCTAGTTCTCTTTGTTTTGAAAAAATCCGGCAGCAGAAAACGCCCTTTCAGCTTTAGTGGCATTGGAGGAAATGTTTTCAAACCTCACGCAGTTTTATAATATCTGATGATCCATTTACTGTTGAGTCAAATAACTGTAATTCTTGCTTCACTATCTTTCTAAAGCTAAAACTCTAACCTGTTGAACAATGTAGGACCTTTGCCTTTGAGTGGATTCTTTTTCTAATGATTTGTGTGACTAACGTCAAAGATGTCTCTTCAAACTTTCCTTGCTCTCTTCTTCGGAGAAAAAATATTTGTATAAAATTATTTTATCTTGTTAAATCAAATAGTTATTATTTGGTAAACGTGAAAAATAAACAGTAACTGTAACATCATATGTTCTTCCAAAATTTAGATATTACATTAATTCCATTAAAAACTAACATTGCGTGTTTCACTAATACTTTGAACCATAGAATATTCATATTCTTTGCAAATTCTGAGTTATGTAGGTCCAACTCTCCAGTAATGAAACAAAATACTCATTTGGTAGTAAGCAACGTTTCGACTGCCTAGTTTTTCTAGGCCAAGTTTTACCTACTTCAAACCTGCTGCAATTGCAATCGGAGTTTCAAATTCTACATCAGCCAAACTTTGTTATTCTTTATTATCAAGAAATGTTTTTGAAATTACAGATTTTACCTCTAAAAATTCTTTAAGTATTACCAACCAACAATTCAAGCGTGTTTTGGTGTCCAAACAAACCACATCCGAACTCTGGTTTAACATTAATTTGTAAAATATCATTTTTGAGAGGTGATTGTCTGAATAATTTTGCAATATTCCTTGACTTTTCATTGTTTCATTTGAATTAGTCATAGAATTTTTTTTTCTACATAAACAATATGTTACATAGCATATGTTGTTATACAGCCTACACATTCTAAATCTTTAATTAGCTCTTCACTTTCAATATTTTCTCCTTTATCTTCCATGTAATATATTTTTAATCTCAATAGTGGTTTCTCTCAAATTCACTCTATTCTTGTAAAGGATATCACATACAGCCAGGTGTAAGGCATGTACATAGCATACGTAATACTCGCAACTCGATATTTTTCCTAAACTAACAATCATAATAGCATCATCAATAATAAATAAAAATACATGCTTTTCGATTGTGATTTCGAATTTCTTTAGTTTAGCCTCCATTTCTTTAACATAATATTCTCTTGAAATAGATTCACTGCGATTTGGTGCATAAGAATATAAAAAATATGATAATATTACGATTTTCAGGGAACCTGGGAAACATGCCCTATCTGAGACACACCGTTTTTAGAAATTTAAATAAAAATTTGGAATATAGAAGGAATTGGAACTTAAGATAGTTTGACTAATGAAGTATCTTTCATACCGCTAAAATAAATGGCACATGAAACAAATACTTACGGGGGAGCTTAAAAGTTTTGATAAAAAGGAAATTTGGAACTATTAAATTCTAAATTTATATTTTATACAGAAAGATCAAGCAGTAAATAATTCTTTCTCTTCCTTGACCACTTCCCTTTCTTTTGTCATAAAGGTCTAAAGAATATTCAAAACAGATGATAAACTCAAAAGGTCTGTCTGAAAATGTTAAATTAAAGAGAGTTTTTTTTTGCATTACAATTTTTGAATTTCTTAAAAATATTTTTATAAAAAAATATATTGCATACTTTTCTTTTCTAGAAAACTATATTAATCTAATGTTGTTAAAAATGCTATTTTAAAATACAATTAGGGTTCTACAAAACAGAATTTTCTCATCGATTTTATTACATTCTATTATTATTGGAATATTTTACTATTATTTTTCAGAAAGAAATCTGAATATATGTATTGCATCTAATGAAAGGTTTAACAATGTGTTTACTATTCCGTTTACTTTTTCTAATACGTTTTCTATAAGGGTAAAATTATGATTAATAGTTAACTACTGGCATTACATGTTAAATAACCAACATGTAATGCCAGTAGTCTGTGATATTCCTTTTATTTTAAACCGTTTCAAAGAATTTAGTTTCTCTATTTATGAGCGTATAATCTAGAAAATTTTTGTTACGAAATAAAAAAAAAAAAAAATTAAACCAAAAATTCAAATACAATACTAATTTTCTTTTAATTTTTTTAAAAAAATTCAAAATCAAACGTGCATTTAGAGAAATTTAGGGGGGGGGTAGCATTAAATATCTAGTATTCCGAAAGAAGCATTGCATTGTAATAACGATAACATAAAAACAGTTAACAACTTGATGGAGAAATATTCCAGAATAGGTGTCTGGATTTGGAAACAGCAAAAACAAAAATACTTAAAAAAAAAAAAAAAAGATTTTAGGCTAAGAGCTTAGATTACTTCATAATTTTCTCTGAATTTGGAATTTTTTTTTTTAATACGTCAGTTAGTGGAGATATAAGATTTATAAATAATTAAGTAATAAAAGCATCGATGTGATAGAACTGATCTCGCATAACAGTAGAAATGTATTATATAAGATTAAATAATCGCTTCGTAAGTTAAGAAATAAAAAAGTGTGAATAAATTCGAGATAAATCGCTGCTTGAACGCTTTTAAAATAATGATAAACTTAGCGACCTTGATGTAACGCATGAATAATTTATCTTTAAATCTCGAGCACTGTTCATCAACGGGCTGTATTGAGTAGCAGACGATTTTTTTAATGCTTCCTTGAAAGAATTTTTTTTTAAGTTTATTTTTCCATCCCTTTCAACGAGATTGGATGAAGTCTTTTACTAAAATAACACGCAAAAACTGTTTATCCTATACAAGTTAATTTTTTTTCGAGCATAAAATGAACAATAAAGCTATTTACAAATTTTTTTAACTGTCTTAAATCATAATTTTTGTGCTAACGAACACTCATTCAATTATTCTCTCCAAAGTGTCATTTAAAACTGTATATTCTCTTTTCCAAATAAACTGCAAATATTTTGATAAAGAATCTGTACATTTTTGTGAATCAAGAAATATTACTTTCCAGTAAAAATTTAAAAAAAAGTCAAGTCTAGAATTTTTTTAAAAATATATATATAAGCTGCCTGAAATTCCATTTTCCAAAGAAAATAATCAAAAAAGGAACCATCATATGCAAATATTTCGTTGAAAGTTAAATAGTAATTGACCGAGAAAAATAAATTAATATAAATGTTTTTACAGTAATTCAGTTACTATCATTTCGTAACAAATTATTTTGTTTCCATTTTTGTGTGTATGATGTTTTTATTTGCATTAACCAATAAATAGAAAAAAAGTTGTCTTGAATGATTTTCAAATAGATTAAGAGCAAAAAAGAATGAACCCAAGGCCAGAGTCTGTTACAAGTTTCTTAATATCCAAATCTTTTTTTCTAATTTAATCTTCATAATTTTTAAAATTAGTTGTTTCTTAATTGAATTATATAAATAAGTCTTTTTTGAGCAGAAGAATCTGTCTTCAGAAAAAAACAATAAAATTTTATCAATTTAAGAAACTAATAGTTAGCAAAGAAAAAATAGTGAATTTTGATCTTTGAAATTTCGGATTCCAAAATCTTAAATGGATATTAGATCAAAACGAAATTTCATAAAAATATATTTAATCATTTTAAAATTCCAATTATTTTACTAAAAATAAAGATCTCAAAACCATAATTTCGATTTTCAAAGTCAGTAATAATTTCATTCCCCTGAAAAATAATTTTAACAATTACTACTTTTTTCAAATTATCGTTCAACAATAATTTCTCTTATTTCATATGTCTGCCGTCCTCGAATTTCATGGTCAAGTGATTAAAATATAAGTCCGGGGAAAAAAGCCCAATTTTTACTATTCAGAATTTAATTCATTCAGACATTTTGGTTAATAACTACATTTTCAACCAAAAAAATTTCGAAATCTTGCGCATTCAAAAATAATACAAAATCTTACAATACATATAATTAATAAGAGTATCAATTTTAAGAAAATTAATGAGAAATGTATCTTTTAATGTTAATCTCAAAGCAATTCAGAAATGGTAAGAAACGCACTGATTTTGTAGAGTTAAAATTTATAAAAAGGTTTCAACGAAGATATTTTTTTAACATATAAAAAAAGATACATTTTTATTTCATCATAGATAGTATCCACTAAATTCTCTGCGTCACTTTATACTGACACATGGCTGTTTCCTGTGTCAAGCTATGAAGATTCGTGTTTGAAGAAAAGTCATTATTTTAATATCTGTACATATTTACCTTCTTTTTCGGGACACCATTTTAACATTAAACGTTAAAATCGATAATTAAAAGAAATGTACAAGAAAAAAAAATTTCGTTAAAATTTGATACGTTTCCAGCAAAGATTAAATCAACCGAACACTTTTTTTTTTCTTTTTAAATTAATTAGAAAACTCCGATGCAGTAAATGAAACGATTTATTAAAAGCTCCATATGTCTTCCACATTGTCCCCCCCCCAATTCCTTTTTCTAAACAAATAAATTCGCAAGATATGATAGATGTTTTCAAAATAAATGCTAACGAATGTTGCAATAGTATGAAAAACAGAATCCTGCACTGGCCTGATTTTAACAGACCTATCCAGTTTGAACGAAGAATTACTCATGCAGTTTGTTAACATGATATCATGCGTAAGTTGTATTTTGAATTCATCTTTTAAAAACATTTTAATTTTTGCTAGTACAGTTTTATGGTATTGGATTGCATTTAGTTTTCAACTTATTATATTAAAAAAAAATGGTGTAGAAATCTCTGAGCCATTTGAAATAGAATTTCTTAATAATAATGTCACGAAAAAGAATTTAAAATAAAAACAATGCTGAGGTTATCTCCAACATAGTAAAAAGGCAGAATGAATAAACATTTTGTGCGAATGTTTGTTGTAATCGAATATGTTGCAAAACTGACTAATTAATTATAAAAATTACTCCTTGAATGAAAGATCTCAGAAGTCAGTCACCACTTTCATGTTGCTCTAGTTATCAGTAATTTAAACGTAAGTCGTAAAAAATCCTTTCTTATTCTCTCAGTAAACTAATTTCTTTGCTGTTACTTCTAGAAAAAGAAAATACAACGGCTGAAATTGTATTACATTATGTAATCAAAGAGTATCAAATGCACATGAGAATTTTTCTTCGAAAGAAGCAAATTACCGCGACAATTATACGATTTTATATTTGTATTGTTTAATCAGTGGCACTCCTCCCAACTTACGAAATATCTTGCGAATTGGTGAAGTCCTGTCAAGCAAGAATGATTAACTGCTCTCTAATTTTCTAGTTTTTAAATACATTTGCATTTGAAAAAGCAAATAACCAGTTTTGATGCAAACATTCAATTATTTGAAATTTAAATAAGGTCACAAAAATTTCTGAAAAAAAAAAAGCTACCGCAGTACAAATAAACTTAATAAATAAAACGTAAAAGAAATCTATGAAAAAAATTAACCCCCACAAAAATGGTTTTTTTTTTTTTTTAAATTTACATCGTTTAGTTCAATTTAGAGACATCTCACGGTTCGGTAATGCGACTCGAGGAAAGATTATCAATAATTGATAACGTAGTCTCAATTTTTAAATTTTTTCGCGATTTCAAAAAAAATCGCCAAGGGGATCCATCAAAGTTCGATTTTACCGCTTTAAAATAAAACGGAAAAGTTCAAAAAGTACATTTTAATTGCATTTAAGAAATATTATTAAAGAAGGAATTTCAGAAGATTCGAAAATGTAACCAACACCAGATCTGATACCGATAAAGAATTATATAGAAGTAACATTCATCACAACTTTTTTTGGTAAATATAATGCGAATATATAGATAAAAATAAGCTTTTTTTCTGGTATTTTCATAATCAGAATCAATTTGGAAGATAGCATTGGTCTTATAAAGATTCAGATCAAGACCCAATTTTAGAAGAAAAAAAAATGAATTCTCTTTGCAACAGTTATTTTTGAGATTTATTTTGAAATAAATTAAATAACTCGTTGGTACATTTCAATTGAAAATTTTATTAAAAATGTTGACTTTGCAATGATTAAAGCATGACATCTGCAATTGCTGATTAAACAAAATATTCTCAAAACTAATTACACAAAATATGTTCTAAAATAATAATTAGTTAAATAATATTTGCAAAAATCAGAAATTTCAAAACAATTTTAAAAAAAATTTTTTTTTCGAGAAACTTAGTATTTTTCTAGAATAAAACGCTTTATACATTTTTTTAACTGTGGTTATAGATCCAGTTAATGATTAGTTAAAATCAATTTTGTGAACTTCATATTTTTAACTTTTACATTCCATATATCATAACATAAATATCTAAAAACTACATAAATTAGCCTTAACATCTAATAGTAGTTGCACAATTAGAAGATGGGAATCATCCTGTAATTTTAAAAAAGTCGTAATTTAACACATTTTTTTAGAAAATCTATAATGTGGCTCCATTAATTTGTTGATTTAAATAAATTTTGAACAGCTTTTCTCTTCATTGAAATCCATATCATAACATAAATATTCAGACAGTACATAAATTGGCATCAATTTTTTACGAAATTTATATGATTTGAATGAGTACAAGAAAGAAATAACAGTTAAAATTAAATACATTAAAATAAAAATTAAAACTCTTCACATAAGAATTTGGTTTGCTAATTCAAATGATTTATTTTTAAAAATTCCGGTTTGAAAGTTCATACAACTTGATTTATTTAGTTTTTGTTTACTGTAAAACGATTTCATACACATGATTGCTATATTTATGTAGAATATATAAAGATATTATTTCTTAATTTCTAGATCGGAGAAATATATAAACACAAAAAGTTTTTATTTTGAAACATAATTCTTGGATTTCATTTATGACAAACAATTTTTTCAAACAAAAAATAATCACTGAGAAAGTTTCGCAAAATTACAATCTAATTCTATAAATGGAGTTAAAAATATTTATTTAACCATGATTAATTCTGATTTTTTTTTTATTTTCATTTAAGAATCACATCTAACCAACGAAAAAATATATAAAGGCAAATTCAGAAAACTAAATAAATTTTCACGTTTTAATATAAAATCAATATAATTTTTTCCTTTTTAAAATTAAAATGTAAAGAATTAGAGAAACTGTGAAAGAACGCTTCAATTGTTATTATAGTTTGTGTGTTGAGTTATTATTTTATACTTATCAGTATGAACAAAATAGAAATCTTTTAGGGTAAGAAATTTAATTTAATTGGGTTTTGAAATTCATTTTAACCAGATTTTTTTTTTCTGTTTATTGTAGGTGTGATGGCTTTCATCATTTGCATGTTTGACATATCTTCATCAACATATAAAACAAAAGAATTAATTGAATTTAATTCACACGCAGGTAAGATTGTTTTTAAACATTGATTTTTTAAATTAATTAGTATGCCATTAATTCTAATAATCGAAATAGACTATAAAAGTAGTGAAAATTTGCGACAAAGTTGCTTAAAAATGGCAATGAAACAGATACTTTTTTTTTTTTTTTATCATGTTACCACCTCTTAGAATGATTAATTATTTTTCTTTTTGAAAAAAAGATATACATAAGATAATTTCTAAAATTTTCCGACTACATTGGTTTTGCATTATATATCTTCTGAAATACCTTATTTTTATTAAATAAAACAAGAAAGAGAGAATTTAACATCTTATAATTGATTAATTAGGTACACATTTTTTCTATTTATATTTGAAATGTTGGTTAAAAGTATGAATAAAATGCGAATGCCTCAATATAATGTTATACTTCTTTTTTAAAAAACGTTTATTTACAACCACATATGCTTTAGGAATGAATTTGGCATATAAGTATTATGTCTAAATGTTATTCACAAAATTTTAAAGCTTATAAAATTGATACATTTGAAGGCAAAGATAAATATCGTCTGCACACACACACACACAGAGAGAGAGAGAGAGAGCACGAAAACATTAAAAAAACCCACTAAAATGTAAAATTACGTGTATGAAAACTGATTCGTTATCTTTCCCAATATCAGTTAATAATAATGAAGCAAATTTTCAACGATACTAATCCAGAACTTTATTGTTACGAAATTTTTCATCATGGCACTTTCTGCCCTTGTTGCTCACCTTAACAACAAGGGCATAGTCAGAAAATGATTTTGGAGGAATGTTCGATTTCAATTTATTATAATAGAATTGTGCGTAGTTAAATTATAGGCACTGAATTATTAATTAATAATTTAAGGATAATCTACATAAATTTAATTGATTAAATCAAAGCTAAATTAATTGTACTATTTTGCTTGAATATTAATACAATGGATCCATCCTAGAAGTAATCTGAATATAAAATTTACAGATATCCAGTACTATAGCAGAAGGTTCCCGCACAAATTACTGCACAAATAATTCGGAAAATATTGCGACTCCTTTGGTGTAAAGGAGAAAAAAAAATTCGGCGATACAAAATTACTTTAATTTCCCATTTTTCTGACAAATGATTCCAGTAATTTTTTCTAAAAATTGTTCTGTCTTGTAATTCGCTCAAAATCTGTTGTTAAAATTTTGGAAGCCAACTTGTATCAATTACCGCAACGACATCAATAAAGGAATCTTAAAAATCAAACGAAAAGAATTCTAGAAGTTTTAGTTGTCTAATCTGACCCTCCTTCTATGACACCACTCAATCAACCAACAAGCATAAATTATGGCACACACATCTTCTTGCGTATAATCCAACAGCAAACAGAAAATACGCAAATTTTCGAATATTTACTTCAAAAAAACGAAATCAAACTCACCTTGCACGTATTGGGAAGCATAGTAACTCTCCAACCACAGCATATCATAGAACTTCTTGAGGTTATCGGCCCAGATGGGCACGGCGCCACCAACGCACGGGCTCACGTATGGATGCTGCATAGCCCCCTTGAAACAAGTACACTGGCACAAAAAAGCGAGATTGCACCTTCTCAGTTTTCCTTCATTGGCCAAAGGTTAAGACAGCCAGACCCAATCAGCAGGGCACTTAAAAAGCCACCTCCAGAGATTTCCCCACGAGTTGGGCCCACCGAATTCTTAATTTAGGGCCCTTGGAATGTGGCCCGCCCCCTTACTGGTCTTTAAATGCTGGGCAGATCATAAAAGTCTCTCCCTGGCAGTGTCTTCACAGGAATTAATGACCCAGGATGATGGCAGGCTGGACCTTCCTCAGGCTGCTTGGCAGGTGTTATAAATGGCCACATTTGTGGTCTGATTTAAGGCATTCATTCTTCTTCTTTTAAAATGTGGCTGTCAGGAGAGGAGAGGTGTTTTTTCTAGACCTGATGGCTTCCTTGATCTGGAATACGAATGGACTCATTAGTGCCTTTCCCCATGTTCAAGAAAAAAGTGCATTGAAATACAATGTATAAGTAATTTTTGACAGGACACTATTACATGAGAATTATGTTATAGCGGGATACCGTTTTTAAATTAAACCTTATCGATTGGTATCTTCCGAAATAAAATAGTTCGCTTCTTCGATAAAAAAAAGTAATTAGCTTCATCATTGGAATGCATTTTCAGATAGGTTCAGATTTAATACAGCAGGAAGTAATGTTGGCGGGGTTATGTGAAATTCGATACAAATTGGTGGGAGTAGTAATAATTAAATGTAGGTTAAGTAGCAAAAAAATATCGTGTTATGCAAGTCCGTGTTATACGAAACCAGGAACTAATGCCAAAATGGGAGTTACGTTATAAAAATTAGAAAAAACATACAATATGATATTTTTATAATTAGGAGAAATGTATTTATTATAACAATTTTCTTCATTAGTATTACATATTAATACGTATTAAACAGTGTTTAATCGACAAATGATACTTTCCCCCTCATTTCGAACTGATTCTTTAAAAATTTTCTTTTTTAAATTTCTCCCAGACATAGCTCTGGACTACAAATCACAATTTACAAAAATGAAAAACATAATTAACGTTAATAAATTTTTTTGAATAATACGCACCCGAAAAGAAAAAGTTTCAAAACACAAATAATAAAAAAAAATTAATTCTTTTTAATACTCCAAGAACAAAAGGGATTGCAAATTCGATAAATTTCAAAATTCTGAAGGAAAATTCGATACAACATACGAACTCAAAAGAAAAATTTCGAATGAGATACCATGTGCAATTAAAAGCTTTAATTTCGATTCGTGCTTTACGAGGTTTTCCCTCAGCAGCAATTTTGCTATTTATAAGTACTTTTAAGTTTGCACGGTGATTTATCTCATTTTCATACCGAGTTACAGTAAAAACCAAGTTGTAAATAGAAGTGTCATGTTATACGGGGAAGAGAGCGGGGCGGGGAGTACCTACACTTCTAAGAGACGGCTATTCCCGATAACAACGCACACTTTTTCATTATTTAAGGGGGTACAGTACCCTTAAAATCACCAAAATATCGTGTACATTTTTTTTTTTTTTACTTTATTTTAATTGTGTGACTTTACTGATATCTAAAAAAAGTAAGCTACATTATGTAGAGAATTATTTATATTTTCTTCTTTATTATGAAAATTTCATACTATTTCTTTCTCATTTTTTTAATTTTTCACGATGATCCTGTATTTAAAATCCAAAGTGGGTTTTTTTTTTTTTTTTTTTTTAAATAATCGACAAAAACTTTTGAAATGTTTTCTGGTTGTCTTGCTCAATGTGTTACATACTTCTGCGATGGTTTACGGATTAAATTAATTTGTATTAATTTAATTCTTATTATGAAATTAATTAACTCTATATAAAAAAGGGTAGCAAATCAGTTAGACATTTCGAGGTATGATATAGATAAGAAGAAATGAGGAAGTGGAGAGATAATAAGAACATACACACGAGCAAGTGTGAAATGATCTTCTAAGAGATCATATACTTGAATCGGATCCTGTTATAAGAAGTTTACTGGAATCGGATCCAATTTCACCCATTGGGAATCATTCAATATTAATTGATATAATTTCTTAAAATAAATAACTACGGCAATTCGTTAAAAATTTTCTTATCCAGCAATTCTGATATTGCAGTTAAATTAATTATGTGTGACTGAAGTAACAACAATTATGCTTCAAATGTGAATTACTAATTTAAAGAAGTTAAGTAACAATGCACAAAGCAAAAGCTTCAAAAGTACATTAAATAAAAACTTATTTCCATTCGCTTAAAATATTTCAAATAAATTTCAAACAAAAATCACCCCAAATTTTCGTTTTTATCGTTGCAAAATTTTTTTAGGTGAATCATCAATATTTTGAAATTATTTTTAAACCATGATACACCTTAGATTGTGTCTTTCTTACTTATTTACAAATTTCTAATGTTTCAGATTTTTTTTTTTTTTTGTTGAAGCTTGGAAATAGATTTAAAAATATTGTTTATTTCAAACAAATTAAAAAAAAAGAAAAAAAGAAGTAAAACATTTTGTACTAACATAAATAAAACTTTGAAAAATACTTGGGCACTAAATGAAAACTATCTTTTGTTTCAAATCAAAATTTTAAATTTTCAAAAATTCGGAAATATATTAAATACTGTACAGAAAATTGTTTTTGTTCTAAATAACTTTCGGAGTAGAAATAAAACCTAATAATTAGGAATAAAGAAGGAAATTAATTAGAAAATGAATTAGCTCAAGGCTCAAAATATTCTTTTAAAAATTCATTTTACTGATTTTATACATCGATATGATTTATTTAAGCGTAAAATATAGATTTCAAATGAAATATTTTAAACACTATTTTCATTACATTTACTTTTGTTTTGAAACATTATCATTAAACTTATTTCCAAAATTTAATTTATTGAAAAATTATTCTTTTAATTCGCTGTAGAAAACGTCGTATAAATATTTAATGTTTACCAAACAGTTTCTTTAAATAAACAATCAAACTACATTTTATAGCAAAACAGACAATACAAATTTACAAAAAAAGCAGTCGTATTGGTAAATTTGAAAATAAACATATTCGATTAAATATATTAAAATGTAAATAAGCAAGAGATTCAGTTTAGTTGTTACTATTCTTATTAATTAAAAATTATGAACCGAATAATTATAATACTAGATTTGGGCTCGGATTTATCAATGAATTTGTAGAAAATTAAAATAAAAACGTGTTTTATTCGAGAAGAGCCTTTTCTTTTTATTAAAAAAAAACTCAGTTTGCTTATTTAAAAATCTCCATTAAAAACAGTAAAATATATCACCAAAAATGAATATCTATGAATTTCCAGTTCCGGCAGGGGAAAAAAATTAAATAACATGTTTCATTTTATTTCTTCAAAAATACAAGGACATTCTTAAGAACTATTTCCAGTCATTTGAAATACAATACACAATTCCTGCCTTCTTAAAAGAGTAATTTACAACTCAAAAGGTGGTTCTCGTTTAAATAAATAAAACCCAAATGATTGTACAAATGGAAAAGCATTTCATAAGATGACAAAACGAATAGCAGGAATTCTAGAACAAATTTATGAGATGAATTCATTCCTGCCAAACGATTGTTTCGTCTTGATTGTGACCTGTGAACGTAACATTACACCAGAAAGCAATCGTTTGACCTCACACAATCAACTGAGGCGCCATTTGAACTCCGAGAATAACAGTGAAATAAATAGGGGAAAAAAATGTATACATGAATGGCTTTTGACTCTGAAAAACCTTTTATTTCTGCCGACAATTGATTTGTTGAAAGGTTAACGCACCGATAAAACAAAACAACGGAGTATAAATGTATAACTTTAATCTCGCAATTCCTTTTTTCTAAACCATATTTGCATTCTTAAGTGAGGATTGTATATGGAAATGACTGGTACTTTCAATTCATGAAAATATGTTGTGCAGTTACTGAGATAAATTTTTTTACACAATTACCAATGCTGAGATAGTAACCTCTACCTCAAGTTATAGATATATAGAAAAACCACGTTAAATCGGATCTATGGGATCCGGAGCGGGTGCTGGATATCGAAAATCGGAGTTAACAGGAGAATAGGGGAAATTTAAATAAAAGAAGATATTTACTAAAAATCATTTTTATATAGAAAAAATCGAGTATTAATCCTATTTACAGCAAAAAAAAAAAAGAAGCCTACGTTGGGAACAATGGAAATGTGTTAATGCATTTTCGCTTCAGATAATGTAGAGCACCGTGTTATTGGTTATTGGTGATAAGAGGTGCAACTTAGAATTAGTTGACTTTGCACAGAATATTCGCAGTCTATCCCCCCCCCCCACTTTATCCACTTTCATTTCATACATTCATAGTTCTTTGAAAATTTCAGTGAAAAAAAATAATTTTCCGAAATCGCGGATAAAACTTAATAAATGTTAAATTTGCAGATCACTTCTCTAATTAAAAATGTTGCAAAACGATCCAGGTAATCAAGAGGTTTATTATTGTTTGACAAACTGAGCTTCTACTGTTATTGCATTCTTATGTGAGGAGTGTATAAGGAAAAGTTTGGTATTTTTAACTTAGGAAAACATTTGTGTTGTTAGCGACGCAAAACATTTTTTACTTAATTTATCAAGAGAGTACCTGTACATCAAGTTAAAGATATAATAAAACCATTGATTTTTTTTCTAAAACATACGCTATATTAAATTAAATATATAGTTACAACGATTATCTAATTCAAAAGATTGTTTTATTTTATCTATTTTAAAAGATACAGAGTTTTTAATAACGCATTATGAAGATTGTTTTATTTTATCTATTTTAAAAGATACAGAGTTTTTGATAACGCATTATGCCTACCTTTAGAAATTTTAGCATCTTTAACATTTAATTTAAATTTCCTTACCACTCTTGAAAAATAAAGCTACCTGTCGAATTTTTTGATTCACGAGTATCTCTCATGATCGTCTATTTAATGGAATTAAAATCCATAATTAATTTTTTTAAAGCTTCCAGAGGGGAGTGTATCTTTAAAATGTTGAAAGCGGTATTACCAAAAAGCTGCTCTTAATCTATAATATAAACCCTTCCCCTCTCCTTATCCTTTATATTTTCCACGTGTCAATAAGAGTGATAAATTTTATAATTTTTCAGTTTGTTTTGAAATTAAAATTTTTTTCTTTCGTATAAAAGCATTTATTAAAAAAAAGTCAAAAGTAAATTATCAAGACGATAATTTAAATTATTAACATCAGTAAAAATATTTTTCAATGCAAAAAAGGGAAAGTTTGATTCATAAAATACTACGTAACGTCAAAATACACAAATATCAAAACACATGATTACGAATACAAAGAAAATTCATTTGAAATAAAGGAAATAAATGTCTAGTAAATAAATTTTAAGACTGCTGACACCTGAAAATTCAATTACAATTCGTTTCTCTCTTTTAGCTTTGGACATTTTGGACTGTTCTTTGATACAAAACAAATGTTTACCTTTTGTGAAGAAAAATTTTCTCTCTCTCTCTGTATATATATATATATGACCGTCTGTAGGTTAATAAACTATAACTATGACTGTAAGGAATACTAGCTCATGGTATTAGAAGTTAATATGAACTAAAAAAAGTATACCATAAAAAAGTATTGATTGCAACTTAAAAGGCGAAAAGCACTGCAGAATACCAGCTATATTGCTGAGATACAACTAATATCAAATAAATTAATTTTCAGTGATTCAAGTATGGCTTTTTGTATAAATACCCAGTAAACAAAAAAGATTAAATTATTGACGGATTTTCTTATATATTTTTTATTTTGTTTTATAATGATTTTTATTTATGTGCAATGCTAATAAAATATTAATGCAATAGCATGCGCAATTTAGAATATGTTTGTAAATTTTTATCACACGCATTAACTCTAAATATACTTTTGAATCTAAAACTATTTCCGCAACTTCTATACGATGTTAAAATAAATTAATTGAGGAACAATATCCGAACATATTACTTGTGATTTTTTACTCATTTTATTTTAAAAGTGAAAATTTAATGCTTCAATTTCTTCGACTAAAAATAAATTAATTAATTGTTGACATACTTGTTTTTATGCAAGAAAATATTGTTCATTATTTATCTCTATACAGAAAATAGCTTACTCACCTATCTATTTAACATTATTTTCCTTCCTATTTTTAAATAATTTATTTACTTTCGCAATATTTTTAAGCAAAAGGCTCTCGTTCTATTTCTCAATTTTTTTGTAATTCATTAGCTTTTCTAGTTATTTGTAACAACAATAGTTTAAATTATATGTAAGAGTTTTCCCTACTTTTTTCATCACTGAGTTGAATATTTTTATTGTTTCATTGATGTTTTTAAAAATGTTATCTAATTTGAATTATTTTAAATCTATTATGAATTTGTTTTCAACATACAATTCAGTAAAATAAATCCTCTTTTATCGTCATAATGCCACGCAAATTGCTAACAAAGCCAATTCATTTTGCATACACAGGAAAAAAAAATCACTTTTAACTCTTATCATTTAAAAAGCAATATTTTGTTGTTTACTTAGAGTAGCAATAGATATTTTTAAATCATAACTGCAGAATACCATATCACTAAATAAAAGTAGTGGAATCAACATCAGATTTATTATTGAATAATCAATCAAAATATTTCAGAAGCAACAATGCAAAATTATATAATTTTTAAAATTAAAACCATCTCATTATAAATTTAATATGTTAAAGTTTATTTTCATACTTATATTTTAAGACTATTGAATAATTTATCTATCAATTAAAATTACAATACTTATTTAATGAAAATGCATATTATATTTTTTCTGTTCGCTGTTGTAAAATTTAAAGTAAAGGGAGGAAATATTTTAATATGTATGGGGTATCATACACTGACTCACCCTTATTTATTTTTGAGAAACACGAGTTATATAAATTATGTGATAAAAATATTCAACTCATAAATAATACCTTTTAAGAATGCAAAATATATATTAATTATTCATATCAACATTGTTAAGTATACAATATTACAATATATATATGTAAACAATATTATGTATGCTGGTAAGACAATCTTAATCCCCATTTTAAGCAGATTAATTTTTCTTCTCATTTTTCATTTAAATACTTTGAAAATCACCGTCCCTTTTTAATGGAACTACAACACAACAAAGCCATCACGAACATCCCATTTGTTGATGCGCAAGCGAAAGACGATTCCAGAATTATTGATTGAGATAACTTTACTTCGATTAAGAGATAAAATAGCTGTTCATTAATATTGTACAAAAACAAAGCAATTAAAATTTACTTTTCAGCAGAAAGAATTTAGTTTAATACAATAGTGATCAAAGTTTTGATCAAAATTAAATGGAAACATACTTGAAATTGAGAAAAATAACAAAATACAGGAAGTTAAGTAATACCATTTGGACATATAGCATATCATGTAATCCATAATCTTTTAGACAATAAACAAATAATTACATTCAAGAATGATGAAAAAGTATATATTTTCATACATAACTTTCGTCCTATTTTTTATATTTAATAGTTATTTTTGGCAACAAATTACATGACAATCACGCAATTTGTATAACAAATTACATACGAGTATCAAACGCTTATTTTATCAGGATTTGCTATGTTATTGAAATATATTGCTTCATTTGAATCCTTCACATTTATTTTAATTATTTAAAAAATTTTGTTATTAAAGCAGTTTTGAAATAATTTAATCGCACTGAAAACCTCAAGGATTACTGTTGTCTTAGCTGTTTACAATCTTTTATTTTCCCATCAAGCAAAAAATAAGTAAAATCTTAAAAAAATGTTTTAAATCCTGTGCTAATATAAAAAAAAATCTATTATTTTAATTTTTGAAAACAGGCAGCTTTCGAGGAAACATGCAGTTCAATTTTAATTATATACATTGATAAAAAAATTTAACAAATGTTACTATTATTATTATTTTAACTTTCAAGGTTCAACTAAAATTAATCTCAATTTTCTTTTTATAGCAATTTCTTCGCCATATTTGCTTCAAAAAAAAAAAAAAAAAAAAAAAAAAACCTTTGAATTTATGGCCGTTAAAATAATTTTATAAAAAAATTGTTTTATACATTTTTATTTAATTGTAGTCATTACAATTTAACTACATTTAAGTTAATATATCTCACAGTATACTTCTTAATAGTTTCTTAATATCTCGTACGTAGTTACCTGTTACGATTTATAATAATTAAAATTTATTTTTAGGGCTGTCTGAGAGCGTAATGTTAAATAAAAAAACCCAAAATCGCAACACATTTTCCGACAGAAAAATTATCTAACATTTTTATTATATTCCGACTCTATTATACCAAAGAGGGCTACATATTCAAATTATATAATTTCTGTTTGAACCCATTTTTTTCTGGTTTGAAATGTGTTCCATATTTTATCTCTTGTACTTAAATGTCAAATGGGATTTTCACTTTACATGTTAAAGGGGAGAAAGGCTTATTTAATGGGTTTCTGAATTGCAAAGAATACTTTTTCATTCAATGAATGCATTCATTTCACACTCAAATAATTCTAGAACTATTATACTGCAAAACTCACTGTCAACTAGTTACAGAATCTCAGGAAAGTGTGAGAAGATGCAACTTAGCGATGCTTCAGTTACGTGCAAATCATTATATATATAGCCTTTAATGGATAAAATTTCGAATGCAGAAACTGAAGATATATCCTTTCATATTTTAAAAATATATTTTTTTCTTCATTTGAGTTACATAGAAGGTTGTAAGCGTGAACGGATTCACAGAAAATTGTGACAATTGGGAAGAGGTACAAACACGTTTCTTTTTTCTTTCGTTATTAGCCTCAACACCTTCACTTAGCTGGTTATCGAATTACCTTAAAGACACGGATTTTAATATTCTATTTCTAAATAATGTACGATTTTGGCATCGAAAAAATGTTAACGTAAAAATTAAACTTACGCAGCAAATATATTCAACTCGATACTGACAGTTGGGGTGTTATTTCCTGTTATTTTGTTTGTGCTTGAAATTATGACAAAGGGCACGTGTTCTCGGACTCATCCCCTGGATCAGCCACTGAATGTAAGTGCTATAACGTCTCGAATTTATAAGAATACTGTAAAATTTTTTTTAAAAACGATCCCCGAATTTGGCTCAAGGTCTTTGATTTAAATGAAGGCAGCCTTAATATTTAGATGAGTTTAAGAAAATTTTGACTTTGTAAATAACCTACAAAAAATAGTTGTCAGTTTCTTCAATAAAATGTATTGACACAATCTCAACATAATAGAATGGGAGGTGTATATAAGCCTTGGCTTTAAGGTATACCTCTGAAGAAGTTATAGCGATAAAACAACATGAAAAGGAAACTTTGAAGTTACTCAATCAAGTCTGAAGTCAATGTAGCTTCTTAATTTTGGAAGTAAATATTCTAGAATCATTTAAAAGATCTTTAGCTCAACTAAATTGATCTTTAAAGATACAGTTTTTTAGACAGGAACATCTGTTACAGCGTCATGAATTCACACGAAAAATGTATTCTAGATTTGGCTCAGCCTCTCTGACGTTAGGGAGAAACAACCTTAAAATTACTAAGAATTTAAGCAACCTTAAGTTTTATTTTTATAATTCACAGAGAAAAATATCTGACATAATGAATATTCGTTTCTTCGATGTACAGTGTAGTTATACTACCCCAAAATTTTAGGAAAGGGAATAAATCAAAACCTTGGGACATTACAGATACACCTCTCGAGAAGTTGTACCAGTACAATAACACACAAATCAAAACAATGCAGCCTTCTTACTGTGGAAACAAACAATCAAAGAATCATTTGATAAAACTTTAGTACAACGAACTTACATTTTAAAGAGGCAGTTTTATAAATATATGCTTGAATGTACATGAAAACTGGAACATTTTACTGTCTGAAAATGTATTCGGGACCTGGTTGGATTCAATGCCCATAGAGAAGAGGATTAACAAAAGTCCTTGGACATTATAGATATGCATCTCGAGAAGTGATACCAGAAAAATAGCACAAAAATTAAAAGAAAACATTGTAGTTGACCTTAAAAACAGTGCAGTATCCTAACTTAGGAAACAAACAATCAGAATCATTTAAAAGGTAATAAGTACAACGAAACGTCCCTTTTTTTTCCAAGCATTTTACAACCCATTGTTCTGCGCTTCTAAACAAATAAAATGCGAATGGCAACTTACATGATCCCGGAGCAGCGGCGAGGTTTTCGCACTCTTTCAATTTCTCTCTCTCTGACATCATCATTTCATTTTGGTTTTTCTACTGAAGAGCGACGCGATTTTTTTTTTTCCTTCTTCTTTCTTTTCTTTTTTTCGTAAACATTCTTAGAAGCGAGCACACTCAGAAGAGCATTCGAAAATAGCTTGGCAGTCGTCCAAGTGATTCATCGCTGAAGAAATTCGCGTCAAGTGCATCCATCGGACATCGAAATAGGGTCACACACGAGTTGCTTCCGAAAAGATTATAAACGTTGCCGTTGTTGCGGCTAATAGAAATAATTTGTCACGTAGTAGAAAAACTTCTGCCATTTTTTATCAGAAGGGTCGGTTCGTCCACTGACATGAAGATGGAGTTATTTGATTATAGCGTCTTTGATTGTCCTGGGAAAATTCAAATTATGAAATCGTTATAAATACCACTTGTAAACTGAACACCAGAAGTGATGAAGGTTTATTATAATCTTCCAAGACCATAGATTTATGAATAACGGAAGAGGAGCAGCGACCTTCAGTATTTATGCGATTTTTTGCTCTATCAAGTATGACTCCCAAATAATTCTAATTTTCCCAGAAAAAAAAATCATTTTGTTTTTAATTGCAGCTTTGTTAATTTCTGTTTCGATTAATCAACGCTACTTTTTACCCCTCCCCCCCCTTTTAAATACACTCATAGGCAAATTTTTATGATATATTCAACTTCGAAAATTGAAAATTAAAAAAAAAAATTTTTAGGTCTACGTGTTACAAATTTGAAAAGTGTTACTAATTGTATTTTACTTAAAATATTGTTTTAAAAAACCACCTCTTTTCAATAATTTTCAATTTTACAATGAATATATTCAAACCAATATATTTTTTAAAACTGTTTGTAGTAAAAATTAACACTTCTTCAACTCTTATTTCCTCGAAAAATACGATCCGTAATTTCAAAATTGATCACAAATCAATTCACGTATACGAAAAAAATTGACTCAATACTCTAATTTTATTCATTCATTTTGAACAAATATCAATTTAAATTTTAAAAAAAATCATTTATAAAAAAAAGAATGAATTATTATTATTATTATTTTGCGTTTATTCCCCGCATCAGTTTTACTTCGATTTAACACAAAATAAGATGTAATATGAAACAGAACAATATTTCTAATTTTTAAAGCAATAAAAATATTACATTTTAACAAAAAAATAATTGCTTTTATTTCCAATTTTATTTAATCTATAGATTAATGAAATACATATGTGTAAAGGATTAGAAGAAATTTCTGTTCGATGATGGTATTTAACATGTAAAGAGGATCAGTATAAATAAACATGATATATATAACAATTGCAGTTTATAAGCAAATGATAACCTCTTATTTAAACCAAAAACGAAGTAAAATATATAAGTGAACATGAAATGTCCCTTTCCGTCCAAATTTGGATTGAAAAAAAATAGTTAAGGAAATGTTTTTGAATTTCAGTGAGTAATGATAATTGTACAAATTTAATAAAAATTGTATATTTTGACATAGATGTATTCGGAAATCAGCTAAAATTATTCGGAATACCAGACTTAAGACTAAGACGAAGAAACTTGTTATCTGAGTATTTAAATTAAACTAATTCTCTGACTTCAGAACAATTTTTTGGAATTGAATCGAATAAACTTAAGCACTCAAATATGTGCTGCTCAGATTCAAAGTATGAGAAAAAAAACCCCTGAATTTACAATAATCATTGTTTATTTTACCAATTTACTGGCTCAGTCAAATTCATAATGGTCATGTGTCTTCTACAGGTTTTATACGTACTAAATTTGTTCTTTCAGTTTTTTTTTTCTTCTTTTTTTTTTTTATAAAATAAGGATCATTATTTCCATATAAAGCTTGTTTAATACGATAGTTACGAACTGATTGAAAAGAAATTTAGGACTGAAACAAAGTTTATTGAAAAGGAGCAATTATCGCAGGCGTAAAATATTGTTACAAACACAAAGCTATACCAGTTATGAGACAAACATGAATTACTTTCCATTGTCGTAGGAGTTGCCCTAAATCAATACTAGTTCAAAGGATTTTATGAATAAAGAGACCAATTTGATGAAATAACTAAAGCGACAGACACCCAATAACTTGAGCTAAAACTGACTACTATGAGATGTCGAGTCCTAAAATAATATCACAAACAACAAGCCAGAATTGAAACTGTTGAATTACAATTTTCAACAATTATGAAATACAATTTTCATATGCAATAGAAAAAGAATTCATTAAAAGAAATATAATTAATTACAATCGCATGAAAAATATAAAATTAATCTACTAATCAATGATATTTTTGGGAAAGCTATACAGAAAGTAAATGTTTACTTATTGTTTATTTTTGAGAATAATTTCGCTTACAAGCCAGACTTCATCACTGGCTCATATTACTATGTAACCATGTGGAAGCGACAGAACTGTGTGGAACCCCGAAATAGTTCCTCGGTTTTTTTCAGTACATCATTGTTACAATATAAAATTCTTTGTTGATAGAGCAGTTTTTTAAATAACAAAAATAAGAAGTTGATTTTTTTAAAAAAAAAAATGATAAATGTGACAATCACTGTATTTGTCCTAATCGCAGTATTCATATGATTTTAACATCTAGGAAATATTCAAACAAAGGCGATTGTTTTTTTAGGCAAGGAATAAATAACTCAATTCTTTAATAGTTACAACTCGTTACAATGTAACAGACTGAAATAAAGGAAACCTGACGAAATTTACAAATTTAATGAAACAATTCTGTATACTTTTATAAATTAAGAAAATGTTAACTTAAGTCGTAAAAATTAGATCGTGTCAAATAAACAATACTTTTCACAAAAAGTATGCAACACATTCTAAATACAGTACACATATCTTGTTAGAGTTTAAAGGCTTCCAAATAGTATTCTAAAAGCATGGCATATAAACTAGAAAATTAAAGTAAAATGTAAAATAAAGATATGTGGACATATATTTAGTATAAAAATTCAAATAATGTTAAAATATTGTTGATAATTTTTATAAATAGAAATTATCATATAAAGTAAGAATTAAGTAAATGTATTTTTCGAACGCGAATTTTTTTATAAATGAAAATTTGAATATTTTTGATATCTTTTTTTATGTTATAGATGTATATATATAAATTACGATATAAGGTAAGAATTAACTTGATATATTTTTCGGTATTGGAGTTTTAAATAAATGAAAACTTGAATATTGTTGATATCTTTATGTTATAGATATAAATTACGATATAAAATAAGAATTAATAAATGTATTTTTCGATTTTTAATTTTTAAATAAATGAAAACGTGGAACATTTTTAAGAAATCAATACTTACACACATTTAAAAACATTTTTAAGGCTAGAACTATTTTATATACCTAATGATAAAGTTTTTTTTCTATCTCAACAACTTATTTTCGATGTTAATTGATTTATTTGTTTTCTAGGAGACTATTTTCATCATCTGCAAAGAGGGTAGTGAAGTACCAAACATGGAGTTCAGAATCCAAACAGTGAAGAATTTCAACTTTCAATTATGATTTACAGTTTTAAATTTACGTATATAATTGTATTTAGTTCTCAAATAATAGCACGGTATTTTAATTATTTTACATTTAAAAAAAAGATTTATAACTTTTATCTTCTTACAGTTTTTTCATGATTAGAAAATATGATAAATCAAAATACGGTACGATATATTTAATTCAAAATCTCATCAAATATGTAATATTCCAAAAGTAGATAAGAATTAATAAGCAAATCTAAATTAAAGAATATGTATCTTTTTTTCTAAAAAATCAAAGAGGCGAGATGCGTATGGGTTTGTTATTTGACAAGATGATTTTTATATATCTGTTTTCCTGTGTGTGTTTTGCATTTCACACACACATTAATAAAAAAAAGTAAATAATAAAATATATATTTACTAGTTACATTTTTTTCAAAAAGTTAATTTATATGTATAATATAATAATAATAATAATTTTTAAATATTGATATATAGATTTCAGTTATTCTAGCTCATGTGAGGAATTTTTATATGAAATTTTCAAAAAACTTCAGTAGTTTCAATAACATAAATAATAATGAAAGTCTTGATAAAGACTGTTTTCTTCTTCATTATAAAATGTAATTCGAATAAGCTCTATATCTACGCTAGAAACAAAACACGAGATATCAACAATAAATTGCTTTTAATGAAAATTGTAGTCACACAAAATAAAACACAGTTAAGAGTTACCGTTAGGAATAAAACAAAAAATTAAATTCGAAAAGTGTTTGATTAAAAAAAAAAAAAAAAAAAAGCATAAAGTTACTGACATGTCCAAAAGAGGAGCATGGCTTAGTGCCAAAGTTTTTTGTCAACATTTTATAATCTCAGTTTTCAAATTTCTCCTTCTCGTGCGCACAAAAGTAATATATCAATCGAAAGATAATAATTCAAAGAATATTACTAAATTAAAATTTTAAAAAGTTGATTTTTTGGCTCATTTTTAAGGTACTTAATCTCCTTACTATGATTTATTCTTTTTTTTGCGGAATTTTTTTTCAAAAAAAAAGAAAGTAAAGTATATTTATAAATTTTAAAATGCAATTTCTCCTTTGAGCTTTACAGGAATTAGTTGTTGTATTTTCCAAAAGATATATATATATATATATATATATATATATATATATATATATATAT
>BMAW01058244.1:1270053-1307393 GCA_019974015.1 Nephila pilipes | reverse complement strand
GTCAACATTTTATAATCTCAGTTTTCAAATTTCTCCTTCTCGTGCGCACAAAAGTAATATATCAATCGAAAGATAATAATTCAAAGAATATTACTAAATTAAAATTTTAAAAAGTTGATTTTTTGGCTCATTTTTAAGGTACTTAATCTCCTTACTATGATTTATTCTTTTTTTTGCGGAATTTTTTTTCAAAAAAAAAAAGAAAGTACAGTATATTTATAAATTTTAAAATGCAATTTCTCCTTTGAGCTTTACAGGAATTAGTTGTTGTATTTTCCAAAAGATATATATATATATATATATATATATACATCAAGATCAAGCTTTTTTTTTAAATAACACAGAAGAACGCATTGAAATTTTTCATAATATGTATGAATTTCAACCACAGCAAACAATGTCTAGCTACTACATGCACTCTCACACTTAAAGAAATTCAAAATGCATTCACAAAGAAGAAAAAAAAAATCCACAATAGATAAAAACATTGCAAACAAGAGAATGTTACAGGAATGTAAACAAGGAGGATCGACGCAAAATTTTGAAATCACACCTATTCATTTATTTGCAAACGAGTGTTTGCCAAGTTATGTAGTTCCCAGAGCTTCTTGCACAGAGGTAATCCCAAGTTGTTTCCGCTCACAGCCGAGTCATAAATTATTCTCGAAAACAAAGTATTCTTTTTTTAGTCTGCCCACTTTTCGTACACCTGCTAACGTTCTTCAGATCCCGTTTTGCTTAATTTAGTACTTGTTCAGACGATTCCTGAAAAAAAAAATGAAGTGAAAAGAGTGCGAGAGACATAGCTTAAGATCTCAAATCCACGTTTGTGTTTTCCTTTTTTTCTCCTATGAATAAAAGAAAAATGAATCGAGAATTCCAGATTTTTGTTCCGAGTCTGGTTTACAGGCATAACTTAAGCCAATAGTAAGTCCTGTAACTTTTTGCGCAACTCAAATATGACATCACAAAGAGCTTTGTTGCCTAGTTGAATTTATGGGACTTGTCAAACTTTTCTTTCGAATATAACTCGTCAGCCTTGAACTATCGCTAAAAGTTCAGTTTTTTGGGGGGATGTGAGGAAATAGAGAACATTGGTGCTGTATGTCATTTGGTGGATTTTTTGGAGTTTCTGTGAGTTTTGAAAATACAAACCAAAAGGTGGCTGTTCTTTTATTCATTTTTTGTCGACAACTGCTACAGTAGGAATTGTATGAATCAAACAATGTATCGTTGTATTGATCACATTCCCACGAACTGCTCGAATTTTTTTTAACTTGGGAGTTTAGATTTTTTTAGTCTCTGAAAGTTGAATAAACTGATAATGAATAGCAATAATTCATAACATAAGTTCATTAAATAAATTTCAAGAACAAATGACATAATTTTTACGTTCTGTTTCTGAGTGATCTTAAAAATTATCCAACTTGCATTTTTAAATATTTTTATTCTTTGCAGCATTTGGGTGATCAGCCATTTTAGTTCATTTTAAATATATCACACAAATTGATATTATATTTCCTGAATTCTTAGCATTTTTACAAACGAACGTTTCGCGAATGAAATTGCAACACCGAGTAGAAAAAAGAATTATTTAAAAACTACAGTTCTTAAAAATTCAAGAAGTTTAAATAGTACATTAAAATGCTCTAGAGTCGCGAATCAATTCTCTGATGAAATTGTAACAAAATACAAGTAAATCCAATATCTTTTGTTGTTTTCCCTACAAAAGCTTTTCATACTAAGAAATGTCACTAATTTGGATATTTTTAAAGAATAAAAAAAGGCAAATTTCTAATAAAATACCACTAAGAGACGTAACATTCAATCCAATACAGTTTATTAAAGTTTATTTTGAATTTGTTTCAGAAATATTTTTCCACTATTTTATTTACCAATTCTTTCCTTTTTTTTTCTTTTTGTTCTACAAAATTTCTCTCTCTGTATCTTTTTTTTTTTTACCTATTATTGCTATCTAATCAATAATAAATTCTGCTAGAGGTAACAAACGTATTCCCTTTCGGTAACTTCACTACTACAAATATATTGCGACAAAATGTCGTTTAGTTCGTAAAAGAAAATCGATGGAAGATAAATTGCCCCCCAAACATCTACGGGGAAAATAGCTATTTAATTACCCTTCACTTCATAAATAATCTTAAAGAAATCAAAAGTTCTTACTTTATAAAGAACGTACCTAAAAATAAGTAAAATTATTTACGGAGGATAAATAATAGCAAATTCTTATTTTAGGAATTATTTATTACAGCAACTTCCGAACTGGTCCGAGCAATCTTTTCCATCTCAGACATTCTTTAAATCGCTACATACTTCAGTTTCAGATGCAAAAATTCTTTTCTTTAGAAAATGTTTATAACAACTTTATAACTAACCCACACAATCTTTTCTATCACTTAGTTTCATTGAAAAAAAAAAACATCTTTTAGTTTCAAATGAAATATTCTTACGAGAGGAAATATTTATATATAACAACAACAATCTAACAAGCTCACCCAATCTTTTTCATCACAGATTTCCATCGAAATGAAATAACTTTTAATTTTAGATTTAAAAAGCCATATAAATTAAGCTTTTTATTCGAAGCTGAAAAACATCTGACATAGAACACAGACTTTACCGTGACACATGCGCAAGAACATGCCACACCTGCAATCTATCTAAATAAAAAACAACAAATTATTCTATATCTTAATCTTCCATAAATATTTCTTTTACTTTGATATTCAAGTATCTGAAAGTTAGATACACAGTACATAAAAACACACAAGTTATTTCAATGATCAAATATCAACAGGGAAAAGCGTTATTCTGCCAAAACTCATACAAAATCAAATCGCTTTCTGTCATCAAAGCAGTTTTTGATATCTTGTGCTATCTGCTTCCAGTTTGCTTTTTTTTTTTTCACCTTCTCTTCTTTCTCTGTATTATAAATTTATTTCTTGAGTGTTTATCTTAAAAGCATTTTTCCTTTCATTTCCCCCGTATCTGAAAGTCATCTTATTCTTCCACGAGAGAGCTTTTTAACAGAACGTAGCGAAAAAAATATTACTTTTTTTATGACAAGCATGTTTTGTCACCCACAAGCTCACCATCCGTGAGAAAAAGATAACTTAATATTTTAGAAAATTATCATAAGATACATTTTTCTTTTCTTAAAAAAATATCTATACATTTTACAGAGGGTTAATGCGTCTGAGAGTTTTTCAAATAATATGTATGACTCAAAATTTTCTAGCGTTTTCATCCTGCAATTAAAAGAAAACTTATCCAATAAGATGATGAAATTCTCACATTTTTTTTTATTAATTTGAACGAAGGAAAATAATTTTAATATCTGCTATAGATTTTGTAACGCCCTCTGATAATTATCTTCGTTTTCCATTATTAATATTAATTAAAACGAGTAGTAATTAGTCTAATGGAAAGAGAGAGAGAGTGAGTCTAATGATACTAATTAATTTATTACTATTAATTTTCTAAAATATTGAAGCTCTATCATTTTTGTAGCTTTCTCTGAAGTCAAACTCACCTAAGAGTGCTAGAACAACCGTTTTAGATATCAATATACATCAACTCTTACCAACTCACTCGGGTTCGAGTGAATGGACTAACTCGAATTGAAAGTCCTGGAACCCACTTCCGACTTCTGGGATTCCTATGATAACTTCTTGGGTTAGGAACAACGGAATCCGACATTTCACTTTGTTTCACTATCACTTTCATTATTTCTACCACCAACTAACTTTTAATTCTTTACTTCCTTACTATTCATTTAACCAGTGCTCACAGATGTAATTAAGGTAATTCGTTCTTTACACTTCATAACTTCAATCTAATCTGCATGAATCGCGTTTCATTTTAAACAATTCAAAGGAAGTCTTCAAGGTTACTAAAGGAGGAAAAAGCAATATAGTCAAACATCAGAAATGTACACCAAATATTTATTACTTCGTTCAAATTAGTTTCTGAATAATATTTTGACTACTTATTTCTTTACATACCATAAAAATTGTTATCATTATTCTGCATTTTTTTTTTCTTTTCAATTTACAGAAGAATGATGGGAAAAGCATAGTAAAACGGCGCATGGTAATCATAATTATGTCCAAAAAGAATTTTTTTTTTCAGATGTGCTAAAAAATATTTCATATGTACTTCTGGAATTTTCTGAAATATAAAGAAAAATATTTCAAAAAAAAAAAAAAAAAAATCTGTATAAAAACAAAATATAATCATTAAAAACATCATTCCATAATGTTACAAAACATGCACATATACTATTTTTCATATGCGTATCATAACGAAAATGTATCAGATTGAGCTACAGATTGAGCATGTTGATATTTGTCCATTGATAGAAAATCTAAGCATAATTTTTAATCCATAAACTTCTCAAGAATTTTAACACTTTCATTTTACGAAAAAAAAAAAAAAAATAATAAGGATTTTAAAAAAAAAATTTAAAATACCTAGCATTCTCAAGTCATTTTATTCATTCAAAATAATTGTAATAATAACAATAACACCCCTCACTGCTATTTGTTTAAGGCAAAAACATTTTCCTACTCTAAGACCCAGTGCAGTTTTCATTTATTTGCATTTCTTATAAGTATATTAACTGAATCCTGAAAATGTCTCTCTGAAAATGTATTTCTTGTGTTCTGTTTGTCTGAAAATGTCTTAACAATAACAATATTTTCGAGCTATTTTAATCATTTAGGTTATATCGGCCCTTCAGCTTTTTTTTTATTTCAGGAAATGAATAACTTGAAACGAGAAGTTTCATGCAAATTGTATCGTTTTCGAAAAACAAACCTTCAGATGAAACAATTAATCGAATAATAACATGTGACGTTACTATTTGGGGTTTTCCCTTCACTAAAGTGTAATGAATTGCATTAGAGATAATAATATATAAGCGAAATAGAGTTGAAAGAAATAAAAAGGGAGATAGATGATAACAGGAAGCTGATAGATGCTTGTATGTTAATTGGAGTTAATTGTTGTTCTTTATCGTTTGTAGTAAAATTTATCTGAAGTGACTCCTGATTATAAAACTATAGGAGCCGAATCGACTGTGTTCAAGATCTCTCACTCTCTCGGTGAGAGTGAGTTGGTAAGCTAAGACTTTATTGTTTAATTCCAAGCTAGGATTAAAGTGAGTTGAGAAAAAAAGAAATCTTACATATGTTCTCTGTCTCTTCAATTGGATTTGTGAGCTTATTGACTATTTAACTGAACTTAATAATGTCTGTAGAGTTAAATAATGAAGGCAAGCGCTAAAAACTACATTTTCGAGTTATTATTATCGATTTTGTTATTTTGCTCTTAAGATTTTAATTTTTATTTATTAATTTATTTTTCGCCACATAAAATGGGAATAACGCGGAACGAGAAATATATCTTCATGTCTCATCGAATTGTATCGTTTTTAAAAAACAAAGCTCCATAAAAAAAAAAAAAAAATCGGATAATAAGTATATTTTCGAATTAAAATAGCATTTTTGTTATCTTGGTCCTTTAGTGTTTTTCTTTCATGAAAAAGCGAGTTATGCGAAACGAAAAGTTTCTAACAGCCTCACTCAGTGAGGAAGTATAGTTAGCTTGAACTTATAAAAATAAAAGAAAGCGGTTGAATTTAAATACTTTTCTTAATTAATTGAAAAGAAAACTATGTTTCAAAACCTGAACATTTTGTTTTTGTTTAACGTGAATCAATTTTTTTAAAATACAATAGTTTTATCTAATCACATTACCAGTTATTACGTTATGTAAGGTTTTTTTTTTCTCTTCCAATTATTTTCAAAATTTACTTATTGTACGTAAAGTTAAAATCAGATGTTTCGCTAACTGGTACATTGCAAAATATTTTTGCTTTATTTTTTAAATAAACTATATATTTCCCCCTTCTCTGAACAGCGGCTATTTCGAAAAAAAAAAATTGCAGCACTGCGAATTTGGTTTCTTATATGATCTGAAGTTTTTGAAAAAATGTGGCAGAAAAAATTTAATTCCATTTAGATAAATTGATTTGTTTAAATTAAATCGTTGTTAATCGTTCTACAAGATTAAAATGTATGCAAAGCTATATTAATTCGAAATGTTATTTAATGTGACATAATAATCACTTTTGATTTCCGTTTGGAATGGAAATTATTTATTTGTAACGTATATATAAATAACCTTCATTATAAAAGCTCATATTTTTCCCATTATTTTGAAAACAACTACATTGTAACCTAGGCTTACGATAGAGTTCCTCTAGAACTAATAGGTCGTAAGAAAGATTTGTATTTTTCCAACACAATTTTTTCACTCAAACGGGTTGTACAAATTGTATAGTAAATTCTCCGTTTTAAGCCGGCATTCGATGATCAACCCGACACC
Organism: Nephila pilipes; assembly: GCA_019974015.1. Taxonomy (NCBI): domain Eukaryota; kingdom Metazoa; phylum Arthropoda; class Arachnida; order Araneae; family Nephilidae; genus Nephila; species Nephila pilipes. Next base: position 1,300,985 of record BMAW01058244.1, on the reverse strand, counting down.
GGCAGATTCATTAACTTTCGAACTTTTTCGTGATAATTAGGGAGTTTTTGTGTTTGAAAACTAGGTAGCGACACAGCGTTGCTCGCATTTTCGCCAGTGTTTATCATATTTGTGAGTTTAAATTTCAGTACAGAATTTCTTGTTTTCTAGCAAGTTACACATCAAACTGTCATAATTATATGCCAACAGTGTGTTGAACAGTAAAATGTTCTCAAAACCAGGAGATGTTCTTCAAGAAATGAAAAAACAAATGACTTGAATAGCTTTACCCAGATTCTTTTAACTATGATTGCACTGCATAAATTTTTCTTCTCAGCTATTTTTTTTATGAATACAAGAACATTCAAATAAATTAATGTTCAATGTTTGAATTTAATTTTGGAGTAGCAAGAATGAAACAAGATACTTCGTCCAATTTTTTGGTTCAGAATGTGCGAAACAAATCACGTTTTTTAATCGCTTACATCTTTTTTTTTTTTTTTTTTATCTAGAATGATTTATATTTGGTATCCAGTTTAAAATTGTACTGAATCCGATTAATTTGAAATCCGGTACGACCGTAGCCTCAAACATGTCGTATTAAAATGAGCTTATTGTATACACACACAGTTCAAAAATTCAATCTATTTACTTATAATTATTGTACATAATGAAAAATACATAATATATACTCTGTTGTATTATAGTCATTCATTCTGATAATATTTAGAGTCTACACCAATGTAATTATCTTACCTTCTTTCTTATTTTTATTAATCATCTTTTGTGGTTTATTTGATTTTCATTTTCTTGTTAACGTCATACTTAGAATCAGTACGACAACAAATGCCGATGGATCTCGTAAGTTTGAATTTCGGTCAAGGGACGGAGATGGCACCTGAGCACTTCGCTCTCCCAGCTTCCACATCACACCAACAGGATAGCTTGGTGCCTCAACAGATTTAAAGTGCATCAGCCACGCTACATGGCAGTTCTTTAGTGGTTTCAGGACTCCAACCCATGACTCGAATCAAATCAACGAAGTCGTGAGTTCATAAGCTATCGTGTCCACTTTTTTAGTTGAAAGTTTTAATAATTGTAAGTCGCATTGGTCGTAAGTCGAGAAGGTGTATTGACAATTTAATCAAATATCTATTTACGACTACTAGGTTAAGGAAATGCATGTTTATTTTTCTGTAAATTTTTTCCATTTCTTATTTGCATCTTAAACACTTACAAACTTTGGTTTATTTGTAGGCAATTTTTGGAATTTATTAAAGAATATTGATTGTCACTTTATAAACAGAAAATCAACAGTAATGCGATTCTCAAGAAAATCGTACGCAACCAAAAATATTCTCGTAATAGCTTACGAGAGTATTTTTTTATCACGCAGGAGAATGGATAATTTAGTATAACGCTGTTTCTATTAATATCTGAATGATTTGCTTCGTTAAAATATGTAATTTTTAACTTATTCTAAAACTTTAAAACTCAATTTTTCAATTTCTTTAGTTCATTTTATAACTATCATTGTATTTTTTTAATCTAATCTCACGAGAAATGAGAAATAAAAGACTACATAAGGCAATAATGATTTTTTTCGACCTCTGAGATTCGTTTTTGTGTGCTAGTAGAATTTTCCTAGCATTCCTTTTAGTAGAATTTGACAAATGCTACTAAAAGGAATGAATTTAAAAAAAAAAAATCAAAAGAGCCATAATTTTCTTCTCAAATATTTTGCATAACTGTAAGGAAAAAGACAATAGTAGAAACATAAATGAAAAAAAAAAAATGAGAATAGAAAAAAAATCATAAGACTGGAATTTCTTTTGCGACTTATTTATCAACAGTTAAAACTGATTCAATTTTTTTAAATCCAAAAATACGTCTTACATACGTCTTAAAAAGAATTATCCAGTGACATTGTTCAAAGTAAAAATAAAATACAACAGAAGAGCCAATCACGCATCTTTACAAAACCATAAATACAAATATGAAATAATAAAAACGCACTGGACGCAATTTTAATATTTCAAAAAAAAGTTCATAATATAAGCGATATTTTGACAAGATAAGTTAACCAAGCAGCACTAAAAAATTCTTGATGCGAAAACCACTTGTAACAGGTTGATTGTTCGGCTTTGTTTGACCAGTCCCGTCTATGTTTGTCGTACGATCACTATCAACCATAAAAAGATGAATGAAATAAAAAGGGAGAGAGTATTTTTGAAAGGATCCGAACATAAATTTATGAGCTGTGAACATTGAGTATGCGCGGCGGTTTTAAAGCAGACATAATTCTATCAATCAGTGTCAAAATTCTCACGAATTATGCGTATTTAAGATCAATTTCTGTTAACTTTTCCATTTTGAAAAGGATCTGTGCTTCGGTGCTCCTTGTTTCAACAGCTCATTCCGATTTCCTCTTCGTAATATATTTTATGCATAACTACAGAATTTTTCTTTCCCCCGAGGAGAAAACCATTTTTTTTTTAATTTTATAAGCAAAAATGCTTTTATAATTAGAGTTATTCATATAAATTATAAAATTTAATAATAAACAATGGATTTAGAAAGCAACTATTATGACAAAACAAAGATATTAAAATGCTATTCTGGTTCTTAACAATTTGCGACGCTCGAATACAAGAGATATATGTGTGTGTGTGCGGGCGCGCGTAGAGAGATCTCTTTTCTTTGTTAATTAATTCAATTTTATTTCAGTTGATAAAAAAATTTATTTCGCTTTTTATCATTATTTCCGAATTTTTCTGCTTTATTGATTACAAATATATCACTGCTTTGAAAGGAAGTATTTGCGTCCACCATAAAATTACAACGAAATTGCAATAAACAACTGAAAAGTGTTTTAGAAGAAATTTAATGATCAACAGTATATAAACTCAAGATCAATTTCCCCAAACAATTAGTATTATTTTATCCTTTAAAATTTTGTATTCGATGTATATGCATGAGACACTGCTAATAAAAGTCGGGGGAAAGGCATTCGTTTGAAGGTTTAATTTATATTAATTACATACCGCACGAGTAAGTCGAAGATAGTGTACTAACGACATTTTATCTCAGAAACTGTGACAAAAAATGCACCGCAAATATAGATAACAATAACTGTATTTCCATTTTTATTCATAAGAAATTCTTTGCATATTTTTGATGATTTAAACAATTGAATTTATTTCTTATTCCATTCCCTGATGTATATTAACACTAATTTTAAATGGCTGCATGGATATTTTCAAATTTAATTGCAATCCCTTTTTTCAGAATTGAATTTAAAAGCAACATATTTGGAAATGGAGAATTACTACGCAATAATAATATTTTCGATACAGAACTGTAATAAATGTGGTATACAAAATCATTTTTCTAGATAAAGTATGAAAGGTCTTGTAACTGTACAACATGGAAATTAAGTTTTGTTTTGCACAAAACTTAGGAAAGATTCCGGATTGTACCGGATAGATTCAGATCTTTACTTTTTATCCAGATTCAATAGGAAAAAAAGTCTGGTAAGATTTTTCGATTGGTCCTACTTTAATCATCATTTGGCGGATTGCATTTATGAAACTGTCTGCAGCAGTTGGTAGTTTTAATACAGAAACCGAATGAATATTTCTAATAATAAACATTTGTCAGAACTACAAGAAAAGCACAACTGTAAATCGATGCAGGAATTTCTGAGGAAAACAAATTGCGCGGAGAAAATATTTGAGTTGGCTTTATAAACAACTTTCGATGCAACGAAATTTATAATTTTTGCGAAATGAAACTTTGTACTCTTACGATTTTAAAAATAATATTTAAGTAACGATGAGTTTTTAAGAAAGATCCATGACTACGAAAATTTTTGTTAAAACTTTGAGTTAACGTAATTAAAAACACGAAATTGATTTGTGCCAAAAAGGCATATTTTCTGATTATGAAACATTTCAGTTTTGTTCAAAGTATTTCGATGAAAAATAAATTTCGCAATTCGAAAACAAGTCTAATAATTAGTCATAAAGTAATTTATTTGAAAATAATTCTTTGATATACGGCATCTTGGATTTCACTACTCATTAATGACAAAAAGGAACATTGACATATTAAAACCCATTATCATAAATCGTTTTAATCAGCTAAGATTGCTTGTTTACCGGATTAGTTTTTAATACTGCAGAATGTTGAGATTTTTCAACATTTTTCATAGTCGAAATTTGTTTCATTATTTAAAATTATAGTAATTTTTTTCAATTACTATTTGATTTTATTACTCTTCATAAAGTAGAATAACATTATCGATGCATATTTAAAACTATTCCAATAAAGTGAGTGGGGTGGGGAAATTCTATCCTACCTAACTGTCAAAATTCCTTTAACATTTTTTTAAACCTGTGATATTCTATAATTTGACGATTTCATTTTCAACTTTAAGCAAATAGTAGAAGACCGGATATAATTGTAGAAGTATGTTCAGAGATTCTTCAGAAATGTGGTTGGAAATTCTATTCCAACTGCTAGTGTTAAATTTATTTATCATTTTTTTTAAAAAAAATATGTATAGCTCGGTTATGCAGCAAATTTTTTTTAACGTTTATTAAATATAATATGTGACAGTATTCATTTAATCTGAAAACGGTACAGGAATTCAATTTTATTTTCAGATTCAAAATGTAAAGAAAATTACTTTTTAAAGCGAGTCTCCAGAACAATTCAAACAATTAAACGTTATTTATAGGGCTAAATATTGGGAATGCTTTCGTTTAAATATAACATTATCTATATAAGCTGTAAGTTTTGCTAAAAGTACTGTGACCTCTAAATTTGGCTTATGTCTTCCCGACACATTTTCGATAACCGTAAATTAAAAGCATTTTTAAGTGAATGCTTTATGCTATTAAGATTTTTCTGCAATGAATTTGAGGCTATTAGATTCTAAGCAAATAGAGATGAAAAAGAACTACTGTAAATTGTTTCCAATATCACGCTTTTCCCATTTTAGAGGGTTTTTTTTTTTTTTTTTTGCATCACGTTGCACTGATAAGAGGACGAAATACGACGTGTTATGTCTGTCCAAAGACAAAGTCCAGTGTAGGCGTAGGCAAACTGCAACACAGTCTGGTTACTCGTTCCCTCATGTTTTGGCTATTCAATAAACGTCAGTTATAGAAATGATGCGTAATGTAAACAAAGCATTTAAACTTTTATATCTTGAAGTAGTTCAATCAGTACTGTAGTGTTGCATTTCTAGCGAGAGGAAAAAAAGAATTTGAATGTTTTAGATTCCCTTGTGGTGTCCCTCTCCCCTTATTTATGGTAAGAAATTTCATATCGTTTAGTGTTTTCAAGGGAAAAAACTTTTGACATGCATCTTAACATTTTTCATCAATTTCAAAATCTATGACCGTCCACCAAACAGGACTTTAAGCAATATATATATATATATCGGCTCTATTAATCTAAGTTAGTAAGCACTCTAATTCATTATATTTATTATCAATTGAAGAAAATAAAAAAGAATTTTTAGTCAACAATCCATAATTCCTAAAATATATTCCAAACTGAAAAGCTCTGAGTTTTTTTCTCCTCAACCGTTCGATTTTATAGCAATTTTTAAATAATTGATACGCTTGAAGGTAGATTTCGAATTTCAAGCTTTGTGATTATATATTAATTAGACATAAAAGAAATTTTCCTCTCAAATAGTGTAACTTCAAAATGAATGATTAAATTTGATTCTAGAATTTGAATTTAAAAAGACCGCACAACAAATTACGCCATACAACTAACTACGGGATCAATTATATCGCAGGCTGCTTATCTGAACTGAATTCAGAATATATTTAAAGATGTCTTACAATAAGTAAGACATCTTTGAATATATTCTGAAATCAGTTTATCTAAATTTCATAACAGCTCGTTTTCCTTGTTTCATATTCATGACCATATTTAAAAGAATGAATAAACTTTTAAATTTTTGCAATTTAAAATTATTACAATTTTATTTTTCAGGGGGAAAGAAGAATAATCTGTAAGCTGAGATAATTTTTGTGGAGAAATTTCAAGGGAGAGATATAACCAGGATTGTGGATATGATCTATGTGGTGACATTTTTCTTACTTTATTTTTTATGAAAGATTTTTTTGCTTGTTTAAAAACGAATAATTCGCTGACAAGATCGAAATGAGCCTGGAATTCTTTTACGTGTCCAGAAAGAAGCATTTGTGGCTAATAATTGTTAAAATAAAAATAAGAAAACGCGAATTTGAATACTATTTCCTCCTAACTTGATAAACTGTATGCAGTTGTAGCTTAATCTGATCACGCATTAAGTCGCATATGGAAAATTTATTCAAATTTTATTTTAATATTATCATTTTCTGTCAGAATGTAGATAACGATTAACAGTATAAAAAGAAAGTAATCATTAATGCGCAAACAGTAGCCGGTTGAACACAAATTCGTACTTTGAAATTTATTAGTATTCTTTATGACTAGATTGTACTTTATATAACAATACTTTTCTACTAACTATTTTCTTCAGATAACACATTTAAAAAGAGGATAAATGTATTTTCTGTTATCAAATAACACATTTATCAGAATGATATATTACAAACTAATTAGAATTCGTACTTAAAAATTAAATAAAAATTATTTTTCTGCAACCTCCTTTCAATGTGTTGAATTTAAACGACTTAATAATATTTCCCTTTTAATTTCCTCGTCTTTCGAAAAAAAAATTTAAAATTTAGTAAAATTCAAAAAAAGTTACAAATTAATTCGAAGGTGAACATATCTCAACAGAGTTATTTATTATCTAAAATCATTTTTTTTCTCTTCAATTTTCTTTGATAAAAATTAAGGTCTTAACTTCAAGTAAATAATTTATTTATCAAATTCAACATTATCATTAAAGAAAATTCACTGAATACTGAATTAAATATTTATAAAAAGCAAAATTGCAGTGCGTTTCTTATATTTTTCTGAATAATCTTGATGATATATAACTGATGATTTCTTAAATCTGTAATATTGTATTTATTTATTTATTAACATGTTCTTTTAAATTAATGAAATTCAAATAAAATTAGCAGGAAAAGTTACAACTCGAGATAACGATATAATTAAAATCACTATAAGTAAATGAAATAACGTGAAAAGGGAATCACAATGTAAAATTTTAAATTGTACTCATTTATATTTTCGTTTGTTTTTAAAATTAAGGACATTCAAACAAAATTAGAAAGTTATAGAATATTACATCCGAAGGTTGCGAAAAGTATTCTATCTAAAAAAATCACTGTAAATTGATTTTAAAAACATTAATATACTATAAAATTATTCAACAACGATCTTTGGCAATACATAATACAAAACATCTGTAAATTCTTTCTAAGAAAGGTAATTCACGCGATTGGTCAATTATCTTAATTTCACCTGTAAAAAGCAGAAATTGAATGGGTACACGTTTCATGTTCAAATGTCATTTCAAACAGGGGCCTTAAATCTAAACATCTTCCATTGATGGTTGACAGATATTGAAATGAGGTCCCTTTTGACCCGGGAGGTTCCCAATGACCATAAACCCCCTCCATGCCCGGACCATTGGCTGGGATAAAAATCCCTGACGCCATCTTTAAATGACAGCATTTTTAATGGTGATTGACAGATCAGGGTAGATGGAAGGCGGACAATGTCCATCTACTCGGACATTGCGAGACGGGTGGTCAGAAAATTGTCTCTCTTGATGTAAGTGAGTAGTGTTAAGTGCATGTTGCCATGGTGAATAATTTTTTTTTTTTGGAATATCAACAAAAAATGGATTCACGTAAGTAATGCTTTTTTTTCCTAGAAAGTCCTCTTTGTATTTGAATTATTGATTTAGTCATTTGTTGGTGATAAATCAGAAGTGTTTGATAACTATATGATATATGGAATTTTTTAGGTTCTTTTAATGTAATCAAATTAATCTGTCGCACTACATCATGCTTTAAATGTTACACATATAAATAATGTAATGATGCGTAAATACATTTGAATTAATTTCTTAAAAGTAATTTTCTCGCGCTACAGCAATTTTGTAACATATAATGAATAATTATTCGTTATTATTTCATAAAATAGAAGTTCTAATGTAATACAACTCAACTCAAATGAAATTTAATTTAGAGAAGTAAAACACCTCTTGGTTTTCATTAATATGAAAATAAGTTTTTCTTTCGTTTAGTTTTTTTAAAAGAAAAATATATGGAAATTTACAAAACTAAATCGAACCAGCAAGAGTTTATTTAAATACAAATTTGATAGTAAAATAGTGTCGTAAGCTGTAAGTATCGACAGCTAACTTGATTTTTAGGACATGCTTGTACACATTTAATTCTGACATTTAAGAGCAATCTATCTAATTTTTATCATTAATTCTGTGTATAATTTTGATAAAACCGAGCACAATCATGAAATTTAATAAAATATACTTATATATTTTTTAAAACTTTAGATGAAGAAATATAATGAAACCTAATTAATATTTAATTTGGCTTGAAATGTATTGAAACGTTTAATATTTCAGTCATTTATTTCAGTGTTTCAATTAGTAATTTTACACCGAGTTTGTAATTTATTACCGTAGGAAGTAAACAATACTCTGAATGAAGTTAGATATTTTTAAAATATATTGAAATAATGCACAAGATTATATAGAATAAATCGAATGCTCAAATTTATGATAACAAAATTAAATATGTAAGACGACATATTTTGCTGTTATTGTTTTAAGTATAAGCGATTTGTGAAGAGAACATTTTCTAATTTAATAGATAAGAAATTCTCGAGTTTCCTCCATTTTATATTCAAAATTATTATGTAAAGTTAAAAGAAGAAATAAGAATACACTACAAAACATTGAAAAATTGATTAATTTTATGAATAGCATCAAAAAATATTTTATAAACCGAGAAAAAAAAATTTTATATTTAAATGTGACTAGATATAAAAATCACAAATTGCTACTACGCGTTGGAGAAGAATCGTTATCAAGTATCATTACAAAGAATTTAGAATGAGAAATTTACTATTAAGATTAAGAAAACATTTTTTAACACATTTCGCGCTGCTTCCAGAAATATTTTTAGATAATATAAATGATTTCTTTAAAATCATTTCGTGTTCATTTTTTTTATTCGCAATTTTTTAAGACTTGTTTGATACTACTTTTACTTAAATTAGTTTTTATTTATTGTGACTGATAAAAATAACTTAATAATTTTGTGAATCATCATAAAACTGAGTAAATTATTTTTTTTTTGTTTATATTTTTTATCAAATCCTTTTTTTTTAAAATTAGAAATGTTCTCTTGTTTCTCAGAAATGCCATGCACAAGTACATAATGCCGTTCGGAATTAATTCACTATTTACATGAATTTTCTATTTTGAAAGCAGTCTCATTATTTCTTTTTTTATTCCCCTCCCCACAAAAAAATACATTAATTATGCCATTAACACTGGTTGTTACTCATTGATAAAATGATTACTACAGTATAATCAATTTTAAGAGTATCGCAAAAACATATTGAGATTAAAGGGGAATATAAACATTCATAATTAATTTATAATACTATACTATTATTGCACCTTTTGTGTTTTTAATTGATATATAAAATAAAAAATAATTCTAGAAGTATATCACAAACACACATTTTATACTATTCAGTCAATCTGAAGCTTAAATATTTCAACATATCACAATGTAAACGACGTTCTCATCTCTGAATCCAGCGATTCTAATTACTCAAGTCAAACTATATTTAAAGCTACTTCTCTTAAGATGACATACTCGTATGTTAAATGCATTAATTATGTCCGAAGTACTAGAAGCCTTCGTATAAATATTTCCAAATCAATTAACTCGCGCTCAATGGATGTGAAGAAAATTATGTATTTAATGTTATGATAAATAGAGTAAATCTTTAGATCTTCCCGAAATCGTAGCAAATTAGACAGAGAGAGAGAGAAGGACATTGATATTATTTATTATTGCAGACATTATTTGGCCTTGAATGTACGGAATTGAGTATTTTCTCAGAAATGATAGATTGATTTATTTACATCGTCTTACTGTTTTTCACGAATATGAGATTTAAATCAAGAGTTCTTGATGGTGGAATAAACTAACTAGTCATCAATATATATTTCTTAAGAGACATCTAATATCGTCTAGTTTCTAAGTGAGATATTTAATGCAATAAATAAGAATTTTCAAAAACAGTGTTTACATGTTTAACACCGCTGTTTACTTGTTATCGAATGTACTTATTTATACTTTTAATTTCCCCCCCCCCCTTTCATTTTTAGCTATCTTGCAATGTTTAAATTCTATCCCATTAAAAAGCATCGAAGAAGAACATAATAATCAAGCAATCTGCTTCTTTCTCATTAAAAAAAATTCAGTGATAAAAATTGCATTTATATAATTAAAACTTCAGCATTTAATTACATCGTGTTATTTCTCACGAACATATATAAACCCAGTTCTTTTTGTTGGTATCAACTCAGTTAATTCAAATGAAATTTAAAGTTTGTAGCAAAAATGTAATATCACTGATTCGTCTGATTCAGTAAAGATGTTTTAATTTAATAAATAAGAGTTTTTAAAAGTACCATTTTCCTGTGTAATATATCTATACCTTTAATTACTACATATTTATATCTTTTACACAAGCATTTTTTTTTCTCCTGCTCGTAGTATTACGTGTTTAGATACTATTCAAGTATACCAGAAAAATAAAAATTTAAAAAAAATCAAGCGATAATTAGTATACAGCGTAAATTAACTGTACTTAGCAATACTGATATTATTTGGTTTAAGCAATATATATACATTATTGGGCATAATTAACTTAATATACTCAAAGTACTTGTTCAATTTAGTTATCAAAATATTTCCAATTTAACTTATAAACAGAATGTTACAAAAATCATGTTCATTGCTAGCCCAATGCTGATAAATTGATGAACTAAACAGCAAAGATAGGAAGAGGATCAACATATAAGTCCAATTTTATTTTTAAATCAAATGTGCATTTTTAGTAAGTTTTGCTTTGTAAAAATCACCATAGTACCACTTAAAATATAATAAATATTTAATTTTTACGATTATAAACATTTCACCTGAAACAATATAAATTTCCCCAAATTTTAAAATTATGGTTTAAATTTATCAGATATTAGATTTTTAATTATTAAATTAACCTGATACATGTTAAGATAATCCCTTTTGTCATATTCTGTTAAACATATTTACCTTTTAAACATTTCACTCGCTTTAAAATGTAAAGAATTAATTCTGTTTGGTTTAGTGATATGAAAATAATATAATCATGCAACTTGTTTTCTAATTCCAGGTTTTATGAATTCCAAGTGCATTAAGCTAGTTAGTAATGCTATATTATTATTATATCTGATTAGATGTTTGTGAAATGTTTCCATTTAAATGGCAGGAAAAATATCTTAAAAATGACACGAAGTTAAGCGGAGCTTCAATGGAATATTTCTTCTATTATTATTAAGATTTCATGATTTCGGATATTTTAATAATTCTCTTTATTAGACTTACACACACATTTGGTGAGTCAATTTTAAAGAATTTCTAACATATAAATAAAGAATAAAAACAATATTTCGTAGTAAAACAAAGCTATCCACACCAAATAGAAAAAAAAAAATTCTTGTAGGCTTGGTGTCAAACGGCAAGGAATTCGAATTTTTCATAACTTAAAATACTTTCAAATTACGTTTCATATTTTAAAAGTAATATGAAGTAACTACCTCATTAAAAATGTTACTAAAGTATACTATTTATATCTATTTGAATGACATTTCTATGAAAAATTACGTGTCTGTAACTCTTATTGAAATTAAACTTTTTTACAGATTACTCGAATTACAAAGTATACATATGTGCATCATGTTTTCCTTTCTCCTTTTCAGATAATTTAAACTATAATACATATATCGAATTAGAAAAAAAATAAAGGTAGAAAATTAAAGGGAGTGGGGTGGGGAGGGAATCGAAATATTTTTTTTAAAAAAGTTTCCATTATATAAAATATTATTAGTCTCCTTACTTGTAAATAATTCTAAAAATTACGAAATATTATTATGCATTTATATTTGTATGAAAAATATTTCTAATTTGTTTATTTTCTTGTTATTTTAGATGTGTTTTAAATAAAGTTAAACTCATAGAAAAACGCTTGGATTTGTATAAAACACACGAGTCTCGAGGTAAGTGATTTGTGCCAACATAACTTTTAATGTTTTAAAATTCAAGATGAATTTTTTGATTAGAAAATCTTTCATATTCAATATTATTGAATATTTTATTTCCACAAATTGAAATATCTACTCATGTATTTTAGACATATGATGTGTGACATGTTCCCAATATTTATACTTGTATCTCTGTTCTGTGTTTACAATGTGCTTTTGAAAAAAAAGTTCCTACTACCGGTAAAGACAGTAGAATTGTAGCAATATTAAGATTCGAATTGTTATGAAATTGTTTATTTCGTCTTTTTTTTCCTTTTGTATAAGTAACTATCACTGTAATAATATTCAATTATTAACATGTTTTATTAGAATTATCTTTATACATAGGGAAGAGAATTGAATATAATTCCCCTTCTATATTTTATGTTATACTTCAAATGAAATGTGCATATTGAATTCAAACTTTTTCACATTACCATTCAATCATATTTGTTTATACTTCTCAAATGCTGCGTTTATAAATTCATTGTATATTACACACATTTACAATTTGTTACATATTTTTTGTTAAAAAATATTACCCTTTAAGACAATATTGTATTTAAATTTATATGTAACTTTAAATATAATTCATTTGTTATATTAACTCATAAGTAGTATTAATTTCAGTTAAAATGTGCGTAAAATAAGTAACTTTTATTCATGTATTTAATATGATTTTGATTTATAAAACTGTTATCATTTTTTGGAATGAAGTTCTGTGGGAAAAAAAAATCCTGATATTACCTATCAATAGAAAATTATTTTTCAAAATAGTAGCAACAATAAGCTATGTAAAAGATGAAAATTTTGCTACTTACAATTTTATTAGCACAATGAAATTTTATTTAAACTTAAATTGTGGAAAATTACGCGTTTTTAGTAAGATTTTTTTTGCAATATCATAAAGATTCATTGGATTAAAAGATTAAGATCCTTTATAGTAAAACGTTCTGAATGAGGGTGTAAGATTTTATTATACTGTTCATACTTAAATTCGATGTAAAAAAATAAAGGGAAGCAATAGCGAAAAGAGACTGAATGCCTGAACTAATAATGTTTCATTATTTCATGCAAAACTATAATGTCTTTTTTTTTAATATTTCAATTTGTTTTTTATGTTAGATACATAATTCATTGATCATGTATCGATTATGCATATCTTTTCAATAATTAAGAACATTTACTAGTAATTAATTATCTTGTTTCCAATTATTTTGGTTCTAGATGTTGAGTATTTCCTTATAGTAAGATAACCAAAAAAATTTATAAAAATTTAAAATCCGTAGCACAACAAAAACGTAAAATGTATGCTAATTTTCCATAATTTCTCTATTCTCATTTTTAAATGGTTTAAAGGTTTAATAAGTAAAGGGATTAAAGGTTTTAAAGTGGGACAAAAAAGGTCAATTTCAATCTTTCTAATTAATTTACGATTCCTTTATCATGTTATTTTCGTATGCATATATAGTCAAACAGTTCGTATTTACTTTTCCAAGCGTAAAAGCATATATTTATTAACAAATTTATTAAAACTATTAAAATGAATAATTTCAATGCATTTTGTTAATTTACGAATCCTTTATATGCTTATTTTCAATATGATAGCTTTACAATTTATGTTCGCTTAGTATTTATTTCCCCTGATAGATAATTATTAAAGCATATACTTATTTATAAATTTCTTAAATGAATATTCTTTGGATTAATATGGTTTCATATCGAGTTTAATTAGAAACCGTATCTAACATTATTGGAATGAATTTACATTCTCATTCTAGTTCATATTCTTTACATAACATTTCTATTTAGAATTTTTCGATGAGATTGATCGGGGGGGGGGGGCGGGGAAATCATGAAATATATCCAAATACAAATGGAGTCTTTTTTTCCCTTCCAAGTATAAAATGCTTACTTTTCTCGAAATGCGAAATTTAAATGGTTCACTGAAACTGAAACAAAAGGTGCAGGAAGAAGGAAAATAGATGCTTATTTAAAACTATTCTGATATTATTATAGCTTACGACTACTTGGTTAAATGTGAAATGAAGTAAATTTATACTGACATTTTTAGTTAATTCGTAGGTGAATTACTTAGTATGATAGCTTAGGGAAAAAATACATTATTTCACACTTTTCAATTTGCCTATCATTAATAAATACGAGTTATGCTATCAATAACCCTATGAAAATATTAATATACTGAGAATTTCCTACAGATGAAAAATAAATAATTTAAATTCTTCCCCTTTGTGAAATATTTTTTTCACCTTTCCTGATAATTTGCTTTTTGAATATAACAATAGTATAAACTATATTTTTTTTTATATTTGAAATCATAAATTTAATAATAAGAGTAATTTTAATAATCAAACACACTAGATTTTATCAAGTTTTTCTTTTAAAAATCAGGATACTATGCTATGATTACATTATATCATTCAGTGTTTTATAATGGTTTTAAACCCTACATAATTTTCTTCAGCATGTAACAAATATTATTTATATTCTACTCTTCATGTTTCGTAAAAATATATAAAATTAAAATTAAATAGATTTTACTCACACAAATGTGAAAAGTTCTTATAATAAATTTATTTGCATAAAATTTTCAAATCAGAGGAGGGAGTACTTGCTTCGCAAAACATTTATATTTTTAAAAATTCACATTATTTACATATGTTAATCCAGATTTTCAAAAAATTATTGTTCCAATGAAGAAAAAAAATATTTGATACAAGTACTACGACGTTCAGGCTTACAATAATTCACAAGTCATGTCTTCTCTCATCATTGTTGTTTTCACAATTCCAAGAAAAGTGGATTTTAATCAACAATCTACCAATTATAGTAAAATTTGTTGCCAAAAAAAAACACTTTTTACAAGCAAAAAATCTAAGAGGGAAATATATCAGATAACACCGTGCATTACAAAAATCAAATAATGTACCCTAAATAACTACTATTTGGATTAAGTAAACTATTCGTTAGTATAAAAAAAGCATGTATTTGCATTTGGTTTCTAATACTTCTTATACAAACGCACTTTAGTTTTCTTTTGCCAAGCCGATAGCAGTACAGAGCCCTTTATAAATGCATCTCTGTAAATCAATTAATGATAATATCTTATTCTGAAATTTTGTTGAGTGGAACAGCCAATAAATATAATGAGAAAAGTGGACGCATCTTCTACAACTGATTCCAAAATAGGTTTGGGTAGGGAAGAGGAGGTGGGAGATAATGCAATTCAAAGAAATACATTATGATGATGTGTTACCTTATTGAATTTTTCCTCCAGAAGCAAGAGCTCCCGAGTCCATTCGAAATGGTTGGTGACAGAAACCCGCTGAGGGATGGACCGCCCCTCGCCAGAATTCCAAAAACTAGGCGTTCTGGGAAGGTTGCAGCTGCAATTAGGCCTAACGCACAACCGATAGTGAAATGTCCACTTCTGGTCGAGCAACCCTTTCAACTCCGAAAAGAATTGAAATAGCGGAACAATTAACTCTTTCGCGACATATTTTTGGAATCGATTTCCTGTTCTGGAACGGAACGATGGAAATCGATAGATTCCGGAACGTTCAAAAGAGAGGTTAGGCCTAACGGATGGGATTTAAAAAGTTGCTCCTTTAGTCCCTGGGAGCAAACAAGACACTACGGGCTGTTCTGTTCAACCATTACGAAGGAATTTACCCTGTCTAGGTTTTAAAGCATTTTGATGTTTCTTCTGTCCATTAAATAAAAGCGGGAACTCGCTTCTACAGTCGCCATCCGGAGATAACCTGTTGTTTATAGCTTTTAGCTTCATGTCTTTGCTTGCAGGCCATTGGTTCACAACCCGTCAATCTCTTGCAATGCACAGGTCATAATAGATTCCCGTCCAATGAGAGACCACCTCTCTGTGATATGCGTCGGCGGTGGGTAATTTACAAATTCTATGTGTGATTTAATGAATGAAGGCTTGAAAATGACACTGCTAGTGACGTCATGTAAAGTTTTTTTCCTCTCCACTTTGTATGCAGCATTTGGTGTGCTCTTTTTTAAGTATACAAACTCAGCAATAATTGGATGTTTTTGTTCTCTGCTCTTATTTTTCAATTTTATTTTTAGAATTGTGTCAGTTCTGAGCTCTGAGCTATGTTTGGGCTGAAAAAGATTGATTTGAACTAATTTCAGTGCAATTTAATTAAATTTGCCATGTTTTCTACAAAAAAGTAGACTTTTCAAAAGTTTTGGCTGCCTGGAATGTAAAATATTAAACTTCAGGGTAATTTCAAAGTTTTTCAAATTTTTAAATAGTTTTAAAAGAGAAGCTATAACTTTTAATTAAAAAATATTTCATCCACACAATTTTCAGAAATTTGTCTGATATATGCATTAAAATATATGCATTAAAAATAACATATCAAATATGAAATGAAATTTTCGATAATCTGGGTTAGGTTAACTAAATCAGTCAATTTATTTAATCAACTCTTTGATTTTATAATTTTAAAAATAGAAGTTATTACTGAAATTTATTTTAAGGAAATATGCATCATTTTTTTTTATCTATACGACTTGTATTTTTCTCTCTCTCAAATATGATTTATTTCTCTTAGTATTTTTCATTCTTTCTCTTAAATATGATTTAATTCCCACTCAAACATGCACAAAAACTTAAGCATATATTTATTTTGCTACTATCAGGCAGTCGAAATTTGTGTTAAAGTTGTAAAAACATACACACATTGAATTTGTTTGTTATAGAAATATTAATTTGAGTCTTTTGCCAACAAGGACAGAGATCTTTATTCTTGATGTTTATTTTTATTTATCATTTTAATCAATTGTCAAGCATATGCTTATCTTATAGGTAGACACTAGACATAAATTATTTGCGTCAATATCTGCATTTACATTTATCTCGAGTGCATTATTAAAATATAAACTGAATCTGCTTCTGAATAAAACACAAAATACTGCTTTAGAGGTTTTTTAAAGAAAATTAATTAATAAAATTATAAGAATTTTTTTTATCAGAAAGATTTTACCTTCGATAAGTGAATTAAAAGAAGGAGATTCTTTTTTTTTAAGCCTCTTATCGAACCGATTTCTCTCTTTTGAAGAGGTCACTTCATGCAGCCTTTTCCTTATCTCCGTTCAAGAAGTATTTTTAAAGATTTGGTCACATAGTAAGCAATTTTCGCTCGTTTCTTAATAACATTGTTATTACTATTTTAATGTGAAATTTTTTTTAAAAATTTGAATAGTTTTTTTTTTTTTTAAATTCTTACTTGGAGTAAAATATGAAAATTTTCAAATGGATTAGCATTAGCGTACATTTCTACATGTTATCTGTTTTTTAATAATTTTTTAGCACAATTTCTCATGAAAATAATAATAATAATATAAAAAATTCTTCTATGTAATGCATTGCTCAGAAACAAATTTCGCCATCTTATGAACTATTTTCTTTGCAACGCATTAAATAAGAGTTTCATTTAATCTAATTTATTATATTACGTGATCCATTACCCCTTTGTTCGAAAATCTCGAGGAAAAATATTTGTTTCACAATTGACTTAAGATTCTGAATAATTTTATTCATTTTGAGTCATTTCTTAATTCCCGTTGATGCATGATTTAAGGTTATGCATCAATCGATGAGTAAATTAAATACTTAATTTTTATATGCATTTTATAATATTTATTTATTACGACATATTTTTGAAAATTTAAGTTCATTGCTGGTGAAAGCAGGCATCAATCATATACGCAAAAACACAATGAAATTTTGATAAATGGTCAGCTGCTAAAGTGATCATCTGCAGCATTTTGTGACCAACTAAAACAATAGCCCCTTTGGTGGTTAATAATGCATTAAATACATGTAGAAAAGTTGATGACTTTACGATAAGTCAATTTTTTTTTTAAATGTTGTTTGACATGACGAGTTTCTTATTATTGGTTAGTACGAATATTATAGATATCAAGAAATTACTCAATTCCTTTCGAAACTCAAATCTTAGTAACTTCATAACCTCAGGCCAACACCCAAAGCTTATACATCAGATAAGAGTGGTGAGGTATTTAGTGGTCTTTATTGAAAATAGAAATTTTTTCTTTTTATCGTAAAATAAAAGATGTGTTCGATGAAGACTTTTTTTCTAATTTTAAAGTTTAATTTTTACAAAGAAATAACCAAGGTATATCTAGATAATAATTGTTTTGCTTGTTAATTGAATCTTATTTACAAAATGTTGGCAATTACAGCTATTAATGATTACTTATTTGGTTTCAGGAGCTCATAGATTGAAGAAAATCGCAGAATTGTGTAGTTTTTAATTATTATCCCGAGTATCATTAAGTTTTAATTATTATTAAAATAATCGAGAGAGAAACGTAATTTTCATTTATTATTCGTGATATTTCTCTACATAATCACCCACCAGAGTTCCTTCCAGCGTTTCTTAACCTTTCGAAGATCGTCATTGTAGAACAGAATGAATTCTTAACTTTTCCCTACTGCAAGTTGCTTCTATCTACTGTTACTTCACTCTTCCTGAATTAAAAAAAAATTAAATGAGTTTCAACTTTCAGTATATAAGGATCAATTAATTTTCAGAATAAATTTCATCCATATATATTTATTGTTTCTTAATAATAACTAAAACTTTACCTTTACATATATTATATTGAAAATAATGGGAACTTTTTTAAGATGGCTGGGTGATTCATCATGTGACTATAATATGATATTGACTACAGGATTTTGTGGGTAGATTATCTATTTAGATTTAGCTCGAAAATTCTTAAATTAATATTTCCTAAATAATTCCTATCATTTTTACATACATGGCATTTTTGGAATGTTATCTTCTTTTGTTGTTAAAAATTATAGTTCCGGATCATGAAAATGCTTCTTTCCACCAGAAAAATGTATTAATATTACTTACATAATTCAATATCATTACTTCATCACTATAGTTGAAAACCAATTAATTTCATTATATCCATTGTGTTTTTCTATTTTGTTTCACATACTATAATATAAATAAAATTTTCTCTTTGCGTGTTAAAAAAACTTTTTTAAAAAATTCAATGTTTGTGAAATGTACCTGAATATTTCATTAAATGAAGTAGTATAACAAACGGACATGGGATTATTAATCACAAGATATCGCATTAATTTTGGGGAATTTTTCTATCTGAAAATATCATACTCTTTTAAAATAAAGACAACTTCTAATATAATACGGATAAAACTTGTAACTTACCAATTGTTAGATAACATATGCATTCGATATTATCGAAGGAAAAAAGGCGCACACAGCTGCACTAATTTTACATCAAAACATCGACTTTTATGTGTCCCAAATTTAAAAAATGCGATAATTACACCTAATGTTTTGAATTCATAAAAAGATATGAAACTACAATAAATTCTTGACTAGTCACCAACCTATCATCAAAAATTTGTTTTTTTAAAATCAATTCTTGTGGTCTTAATTAATTCAGCTCAAGATATAACTTCCTGCAACTAAGTTTATTTTTTAATATTTAACATTATAAAGCTCTCTCAAAACAGCATAATTATATTTCCCCCTTTTAATTTTTCTTTCTCACACTCAGTTTTCTTCCTCTATTTTAATGAACATTAAAGCTAATTTCTCATCAATTCATAAAAAAAAGTTTCCGCGCAATTAATTACATTGTCTATAAAAACATATGTATAACAGTACCGTTCATTTATGCAATTTGTAATGCGATATTTATCTAAACATAAAAGCGGAAGTTTTGGGTCATCTTTACTTGAAGTTTTTTTTCCTATTCATTAATTTCGTACTTCCGTATATTTTGATAAAAATTGGAGTTTTAAGAAAATTATATAACTCAACTTTCCGGTTTATACGGATGTTGATTCAGAGTTTGCAAAAATTTTGGCGCTTCTGGAAAATTAAAGTTTACTGTTCAGACTAATAAACACCATTCAAATAGGCCCCCCCCCCCCCCCGCGTAAGTAAAAAACGTAATATATGACTCGATTACTATTTCAGGAACTCTTTCTTTATTACTGTCATCAATTATGGGTTTTTCGATTATTAAAAAATATATATATATGATCACAAAACAGTCTCGTGTTTTGAAAATTTTGATACAGCTTTAATATATTTCAGTAATTACTTTCGTGTCTCTTGCTATATTCTTATCCATAAATATCCTTATTTTAAAGAAGAAAAATAATTGCACAGTGGGTCTGATTTCATAGCTACAAGTTATAGTTATGAAAATATTCTTTTATTATACTTTATGCTGATGAAAGGACGTTATAAAGTGAATGATATTGATTTAGAAAAATATATATAACTGCTGTTACATTTCATTTGTAACAAAATGTGTGATTCATCTATATTATTACAATTATTCGGCTGTCATGAGATTAGATAACAGAATGTGTATATGAATCCTATACTTCTAACGTAAATTATCAGCTTAATTTTAAACAAATACAAAATTAATAAAGTAATACATTATTCAATTATTAATACTTCTCAAGTAATTACAACAGTTTAAAATATAATGTCAATTAATTTCAAAATATTACTTAAATCCAAGTATTATTTCAGTGAATCGTAAGCAATTGGATAAGTGTATTTTTCAATTTATTCTGGATTATTAGCATTCAAAAGTAAATCACTTTAAACTATCTATTTCAGAAAGCATTAAAGCATACTTTAAAATAATGAAGAGGAAGTATTATCATTTTTAAGAACTAAGTAAGAGTTCTATTCTGCTCAATAAATAATGTTCAAACTCTTAAAAAATCACTGAAAACAAAATAGAAAACTAATTGTACTAATTGATTTGAAAATTTTTGTAAGAATAATTAAATATATGTATATGCTCTGATTTCAAATATGTTTTTACTAAAATAATTAATATAAAAGAAGTTTCTTTTCAATTAATTTCCTACAATTGATTTTAAATCTATTGTTACAACACTGTAATTTTTAAGAATTTTTCTTCTTCATTATTCTAGCTTAAAGAAATGGGGGGGGGGGGAAGCGGGTTTGAGTTGGGGGTAATAACTGGTGTTTTCCTTGAAGTTGACTTTAAAGAAATTTGCTATCTGCAAAATATTGGCACACATCCTATTCTTGCAGTGACAAGCATGGAGAGCAACGAATACTCGATGCATGTAAGCAGTTTTGCTATAACAAAACATTCAAGTATTTTGAAAGGGATCAGATAGAAGATTAAAATACTCTGAAAGAATTGAAACCTAAGTCTGTAGTGCTTTATTGAAATTAGTTTAATTTGTTTAATTCTGTTGCATTACATTAACATTTAAGATTACATTTGTACAAAATTATAACTAACTGGAATCCCTTCAATCAGATGAATTTCAAGAATAATTTAAACATTGGAAGTGATATAATGAAATGAACGAAAATGCAAGACACTGTGAATGACACAAAAAAAAATGCAGTTTTATTTTTTGTAAATTCAATTTATAATTATGTCCGCTTTTGAAGCGAAATTTCCAATGTTGTTAATTTTTAATGTTTGGATATATCGATCGAATTTGCTTATATAGGTATAGTATAAAATTAAGAACAATTAAAGAGAATATTGTTTGAGAGATATAATTTAGTAGAATAGAGCTTTAGTTAAAAAGCTTATATGTAAAATTTTGAGTGTCTGCAAATGGTCAATAAAATACGACGAATAAGAAAGGAATATTTTATTTTCCAATTATAACAATATACATACCTTAAAATTAGTACCATTTATCGATTATAGTTTAAAAATAATTATATATAGTTTCGAGTATTACGTATGGAATCAAACATTTTCGTTGAAATTGAAAGTGTAATATTTTACAAAAAAGGAAAAAAAATTATGTAAAATGTAAATTATTTAAAATTAGAAAGCTTCTAGAATATTATAATCCTTGTTTGATATCTTGAAGAAATACTTCATATTGTCACAATCGAACAAAATTGAGAATTTATTTATATTTATTTATTATTAATTAGGCATGTATTTATTTCAAATGAAATTTAGAGCTCCTATGTCAGAAATATAGGATTCATCTACACACTATGTCACTTAATCTCATAATGAACCAAATAAATATAATAATAAAGATGGTTCTATTTTTATATTTTATTCCAAAACGTAATAGGTGTTGTCGGAATTTTTTTAAGTTTATATTTTCAATTGTGTAACGCCATTTCTTTTGTATAAAATATGAGAAAAAAAAACTACTTCGATATTTATAAATAATAGCTGTGAAATCAAGTCGATTCTTAGACTATGTTTTAATGTTACATATAATTATTATTATTCTATGATACATACTCGAATTTTTTGCCCAGTCCCTAAGACTCTGCATTAAAACAATTGAAAAAAAATTTCAAATTTTATATTAGGTAATTGGACTTTTTTGAGCGATTCTTTTTTAGAATATTTCGGTAAAAATTGCTCAGAAGACTTTCCAACTGATTTGTTTTATTATTTTAGCAGTGTTTCTGAAGATAAGGGAAATGAGGGATGTTAGACGTTTTTTGAAGTTCAGTCTTATGTAGAAGCTTCTACTTTTTGAACATCTGATAAGGTAGAATCATTTGCAAAAACTCAAAGATTATAATTCAAGGCTAGTAAAAATACATGATTGTTGAAGACATATTTTTTGTACATAGTAAAAATACTTTATTTAAAGAAAAAAATATATAAATATATAGTAGTACACAAACATGCATTTGTTAAATGTAGCTAGTTTTTTAAATATTTGATGATGAAGAAAACTTTTTAAAAATTTATTACTTCTCTTAAGGAAAAATATGAAATTCGAAATTTTGAAAAAATCGATTTGTTTTTCCGTGGTCCCTTCAGCTTCAAATTATCCAAGTGTAATTGTATTATTTATGTGTTATCTATAATAAGATTGATGCAACAGCTGTTAAAGATATTGTACAATATTTGTCACAAACATGTTGAAAATGAAGCGATGCATTAGTTTTTGCATGTTTTAAACACTTTTTTTTCTACGTTTCCGTAAAAATATACATCAAGAAATAACAAGGATTTATTTTTAGCCTCGGGTAGAGAAATGCTGTTTTGCATGTGATATAATAGTTCGTCTAGACATTTAACAGCTGTTAAAAACATTACGTTAAAAATATCACTTGACTTAAAAGTTTACTGGCAAGTTTTTCAAAACAGACTTTTTAAAATTGTGCAACTGAATATTTTGTAATGACAATTTAAAATGAAAATAGCGAATTAATCCATATTTTAGTATAGCCTACTTTGCAGAAAACAATAAAAACATTTTTCAAAATTTAAGATGGTTAGAATTTATCATTTCTCCCTTCCACAATATTGATATCTTAACGTTGAAGAAAAACTATTATTTTTCTCATTTCATTTTCTATAGATCAAAAAGAAGAAACCACAGCTTATTTTTAAACTTTTACAGTAGTGGAAGAAATTGTGTACACTTTTTGAAATTTTTATATTTTTTAACCTTACATGCTTTTAGAATTGTTTCATATAAAGCAAATATTTAAAAGTAAATTTAATTATAAATTTAAACTAAAAAGGAATTCAAATACATTTCCTATATAAATTGTTTAGTTTTAAAAAGTTACAATATTAAAACATTACAATTTCAATATTTTGTAGGGTCTTTATTCTTGAATACAGCTTCACAGTGATCTCTCATTGAGTTGACAAGTTAGTATCTTGCTATTACAAGGTTCCAATATGCAATTAAATCCTTTATTATTTGTCTTTTATTTGATAGACAGTGCAGTCAGACAACAATTTTTCCAAACATCCGCAGTATAGCCGAAGCTGATGCACGTTAAATCAGTCGAGGCTCAAAATCCTCCTGTTGGCGTGGTATGGAAGTTAGGAGAGGGATTGCCAGCTCATTTGTCGTCTTTGTCTCTTGATAGAGGTTCAGAATTCAAGGTCCGTTGCCAACAGCCCTCGTATTGCTTTTAGCGCGACGTTAATAAAGTCAAACAATCAAATACAATAATTTTTAAAACTATGCTACATGTTTTACGATTGTTTCCTGGTTCATTCCATAACTAAATTCTTTTGGATTTAATTCAATGCTTACATATCTCTGCTGTCTGGTAAGAAAATGTGTATTGTTGAAAACAATATGGAACATTATTCGAAAATGATCTCAAAAGTAAGCAGTTTTGATGTTTTAGTATGGTATCTTCTATACACTTTACTCGCATGCTTTCAATTGTCTGTAACTAAGTACACCATCTGCGGGCACACATGCCCATCCCATATCATACACACATTTTGGCTTTATATTTGTCTCAATATAATCTCGTTGTAATTCCTTACCTGATTTACATCGCACATATTTTCGACCGTCACTTCCAAATAAGGATATTTAACTCTCCCCAGACCAAATAATCTTTTATTTTGGTCATCCGTAAGTACAAAATTTTATAACTGTGTTGTTATTATTAAACCCACACAAACAACAACTGCACTAAAGTTATTTCTGATGGCGTCAGAAGATATTCGTCTATCTTAAGAGCATTATTCTTATCCTCCTGTCAGTAAAAGTTTTAGTAAAATCTCTTTTCGTTTTCCTATATTGTTTTACCAATTTTGTTTCCCGATAGCGTAAACAATATTTACATATTCCCAGAAGTAATCACATTCCATCTGCTTATTCCCCTCGCAATATCAGCGTATGAAATATTATCTGAGCAATACAGCAACCCTAGTTTAAGATTATTTAAAGGAAAATAACATTCCAAAATATTCTCAACACGAACATTTCAATTCGTTTTACACACAAGATTGCATTTCTTTGCAAAATAAATTAAATGAAATATGAAAGTGTATCCATTTCAGGGGAAAATTCCATAATGTTCATTAGAGTTCGTAATTCATTTTGCTATAAAAAAATCCCTGTTATTGATTAATTAAGTTTTGAACTTCATGGTTACTATCTAGACTCATTTCGGACCTCCGTTTTCTTTTGAAATTGTATCGCAACTTTTAAAATATTAAAAGAGTTTATATTCTTTTTTTTTCTCAATTTAGTGTTAAATTTACTATTGAATGGTATGTAAACACTAGCACTATATGAAATATTTAATTGTCTATAAGCATGGAAAGTTGAAAAATATATAAATTTCCCAATGGGCCTACAATTTTAGCCTTTTCCCTGTCATTTAATTCATATTTGATAGCAATTTTTGTATAGAAACTCGATAAATTTGGCGTAATGATATATTCTATTCTGTCTATAAGTTAATTAAGCTTTTGTCTTCATGTAAGAAATCCGTTTAAATATATGTAATACTGTAATCATGCAGTTAAAATTGAAAGCTGATCACCCATTATATAAAATATAATTAAAGAACTTTCAGTAGCTTTTTATTTTATTTTTATAAATGAATAATTAATAAATATTCTTGAATATTTTAAAATAAAGTAAAAGGTATTTCTGAAGAAAAATATGCTTTCGTTATTTTGAGTACTTCAAAGCTTGTTAAATATATGTTAATGAATAAAACTTTTCAAATAATCTTTTATTTTTAATGTTTTTCTTTTATCTAACAACTCGCATCTCATTTAATGTACTGTAAAATTCACCGTTAAAACTTTTCCTATATTTTGCTACATGTGCTAACTTTACAACTCAGATTCGCTGTAATCAAACCAGGAATGAGTGAATGATGACATTGCAATTGAGTTGATAAAAAAATCCATTTTGGTTAACTTAAATATACAGATATCTTAAAAACTATTTTAAAAAACAAGATGTTTTTATTTTTAAATGTTTCGTAAAACAATTCCATGGTCTTCTTCCACACCTTACTTCTTATTTTTATACCCATTCCTTTGAAACTATTTTGCTTATAACTACACAAAATATTACATATGATTCTCTAAAATTATTCCATGACATGCCACATTAATTGAACTTAGTTACAAATTCTGAGATCACTTTTCCCCTCTCTGCAAACTTTCAATTCTAAAATTGTTATTTTTGTTGAACCCATACATTGTCTTCTTATTCATTCAGGCCATAAAGCAAGAAGGGTGCAGTGTGACAGAATCTGTGACATTTATAGCGCTGGGGACATATGTATTCCCACATCCCGTGACATCCTTTTGTGCACCCCCTCTAATTATACCACTTGGGTCCACCAATTAGGGGAGGCGGTAGAGCGATCCTTTCTGCATGGGAATGACTTCATCAGGGACCTCCACAATTTGTGGAACGCTCCTGCTTACCTAGACCACTGACGCGTAACCCTTTCGGTGATGGGGGAACGTACAAAATTGCTCTTTGTTCGGCCGCATTCGAAATGAAACGTATAGGAGTGATTTGAGACAATTTTTGCTGGTGCCAAAGAACAGGATTCAAACAGTAGCATAGTTTCACACAGAAAAAAATACACGAGAGAGGTTTAAAAAGGATTCGTTATATGAATGGAGTAACACACTTCAGTATTGTCCAGCGATCGTTTTTCATTTTCCAAAGAAGTACATGGGTAGGACACTCTTCGCATCCTAAACATATCGTCGACATCACTTCTCCAGTCGATGAGACCGTTTTCGCTTTCTTTGAAGCAAATTCACCGGGAGTAACACATTGTTTTGATTGTTGTTTAATGTCTTGGGCATGATAATGAACCCATGTCACACCAATGGCGACAACTCAGCGAGGTAGCAATCAAAATTGACCTATAAGTCAATTTTGAACTAGTTTTGCCACCGTTCAACAGATGGCAGCATGCAATAGAGCATCAACTTGCCTTAGGAACATCATCCGTGTTCGGAAATATGTACTTTTTAAACATTTTTCGTTTATTTTCAGATAAAAAAAAAGGACCGCTACTTAGTATATGTTACGATCATGGCAACTTCTCTTTATCATACAGAAAATTTACAAGTAATAAATAAAAAAAAAAGTATATCTAAAAAATCCATTTGATATTATTAGTACTGGAAAATAAACATGGAACGTACTAAAAAAAAATTATTCACGCAGTTGTGATTTGTAAATTGTATTGCTTTGCATACGTTCAGAAAATCAGAGTTTTTAAAGTAATATCGAAATACTATTTTTGAAAAAAAGAAAGAAAGAAAAGCACGGTAATTTGATACTAATGTGAAATGAGTTAAAAAATATTTAATGATCGTTTTCAAAGTTTGATTATTTATTTCTATATCTCATGCAAATGTAGTCTTACGACAATTAATTTAGAAACAGTATGAATCATCCATTCATTATATGTTTTCAAAGAGTTAAGATGTCTATGAATTAAAGTTGGGGAAAATGATAAAATTTATTTTTAAAAATGCAACAAATGATCTAATTAAATACGTAATTCTAAAATTATTTAAGATTTTGCATTTTGAACCAAATAAAAAAAAGAACAATAGGGAATTTACTATTCATCTAGGTAAATGTTCAGTTTGATCAGTCTAACACGATCAGTTTGAAATTTAATTATTAATTTTTAGTGTTATTATGTTTTATAGGAATGACGTTTGTATTTTAAATATGTATTCTTCTTTATATTTCATAATCTACAAATTAAAAATTACTGTAAAGGTAAAGAGCATATTGTGTGCAAATCTACTTTTTCTTCCTTAAGTTGTTTTTGCTTCTCTGACTATCACTATGGTGGGAAGTAGGATTTACAGACATTCACCATAAAAATAAGTATGCTTTAAATTTCGAGGTAGATATGTGTTCAACATAGACGTCATATTAAACCTTTTATCTATTTTTTTGACTAACGATTTTAATGAAAGTCTAAATTGTGATGGCTCAAACTCATTCACATCTTTGATAATTTTTTTTTCTGTTAGAATTCTTCCATTTAATGTTTTTCTTACGAATCATGTTCATATTTTAAAACAGAATTTCTAATTTACGAAATAATATATTATTTTTATTATTATATTACATTTACGAATTAATATATTATTTTTATTATTATATTAAATTTACGATTTAAAAATATTAGCTGCATGTGCGTTCACTTTTGCTTTTTTTATGATTTAAATTTAGAAATGTTTTTTTAAAGCTAGTCTCTAAATTTTTTTATTGATATAAATAATGTAAATGGTGTGTATTTTGTAAAGATTATTGCTTCTATAGTTTATAACTCGCGTTTAGTAATAAAAAAAAAGGCATTTACTGAAGATCAGAGAGAGGATAAAGGTTATAAGTATTTTTGTTTAAAAAATGAATAAACATACGGATTCGGTGTTAAAGAAATTGAATTTACAGTATTTAATCTGAGAGAGACATACTCTCTCGGTAATTCAAGACATATTTGAAAATCACTAAAAATAACTCAATTAAACAAAAAAAAGCTATGTGTTATAGTATGAAAATTAATACATTACACGCAAATAAAATGTCGAATACACTAAATAAATTAAACTACGAAACATTTACTGTTTTACATTACATTATTCCATTGAAGTAAAAAGTTTGTCAGCTGGTGTAAGGCCTGAAAGGTGAAGCGCCTATATTGTAGAAGAAATATTTGCAAATCTTCTTTCTTGAGTAAATTGATGAGAGCAATATGGGTTCTGTATTAAAAAATAATTGGAATTATCGCGTCGTTTTTTCTTATAATTATCGAAAATTTTATTTTCGTGGCTAATATGTTATACAGGAAAGGAAAAGTTGTGCTTTTTCTGAGGTCTTATTTTTTTTTTTTAACAAAAAAAAAAAATCTTATTGTTTGACATTATTTTATGATTATTTTGTAGCTTTTCAAGTCGTCCTTTTTGTAACTTTTAAAGCATCCTGTTTTTAAAAATTATTTGCTATTATCTGAAATAACTCGTTATATGATAAAAAAAAAAAAATAAATAAAGCAGAAAATAACCTGTGAAGAAAGAATTCCAAAATAAGACCCTGCCCCTGACGTGACGTCACGCCCATCGCTCTCTACTGTCCCTTCCCCCTCCCCCACAGTACATATTTTTGCCCACTCATCTGGAAGGCAGGAGCAAGGAACCAATTTTTGAAAGATCTTTTTCTCTCTCATTTTAAAACTTTCTTTACACCCAATTGGCATCAAGAATATATTTATTATTAGTCAACAGCCAGAAAATAATTTTGGGGCACACCCACTGTTACCAATAATTAATTTAGAGGTTATATTCTCGTAATATGCTTTCATGTAATTTAATTATGATTATTATTTTATTGATTTATGGGAAATAATTAATTATACCAAAATTAAACGTCATTATTTTAAATTTAATAGTGTAACAGAGACGTTTTCTACGCAACGTATTTATCATCATTATAACATGCATTTAAAGCTTTTTAAAATGCCACAGATAAAGGGACATTTTGTTATATATAATCCATGCAAAATCAAAACATTGATGAATAAGTTTGAAAGGATTTTCATTCAATAGAATTTCAATTGTCCGTATTTCAATTTCATGACATCTTTGAGATGATGATTTTATTTTTAAAACACATTTAAAGAACAATTGCAACTGTTAATGTATGGGAAGTACTGTAAAATTTATGTAAGATCTATCAGAATATTTTGAATATTTCGGTAACATTCTAGTATAACATATTTAACTGTTAAAACTGTTTCAAACATTGAGGAAATTTCACTCCATTCATATTTCAGATTATTTTGTAAGGAACGGCATTGCATATTATACCAAAAACGTTCATACAGACTTCATCCAAAAATTTATTTGATGCAGATGTTTCAAAATAATTAGCGATAAAATATCAAATTTCACACATTTACAGATTCACTTTCAGGAAACTATTTTAACTAACAAAGATTTGTTTCTTCTTTGTCTACGTATTTATGGGAATGAATTTAGATCACATATTAAAGAAAAAAAACAGAAAACTATAATATGAAAATAATTTAATTTTCTGTAATTTTGATTCCACGCGTACTTTAAATATATATGCTATTAGTTTCGTATTCTTATTATTAATTAAATATCATTGCGTAATATCCATATAGTTTGTGCGGTATTCCATAACCCGTCTCGGCTGTCATCTTAAAGTTTGCTCTAATGACAAGATCTAAATTTCAACTTAAGTTCAAGCATAGACAAATTAATTAAAAGAATCAGTTATGTCCAAAACAACTATTATTAATCCTCAAATAAGGGGAATGCTCTCCATAGTTAAGTCCCTATCCGCGAGTATTAACAGTTTCTATAATCTATCAAAGAATACGCTGAACGGGAATACAATGCGAGTCACACCTTTAGTTGCTTCGACAGCGTTGAATCCTAATTGCACCAAATCCACCATACATGCCAGAAGACTTTCGTCACATCATACTAACACTCTTTTAATAACTGTAATCTTCAATTCTCTGTCGCTTTTATACTACTTGATTATCTCTATTTACTCCACTTCCAAAGTCCAAATTTGCATCACCACGTTTCATTTGATTGGGAAGAAGTTTAGAGCTTTTATATAAAATCAGAAAAAAGTCCCAGATGTTTGTAGATGAAGGGAAAAATCGTCGCGAATAGCCCATTTTACAAGTTTGCCTTATCTTTTCATAATTTCTAATTACATTTGTAATTCTTAAATGTAAATATTAATGAGAAATATTCAATTTATAATATTTTG